>CAUYRT010014713.1:0-146836 GCA_963574885.1 Lepilemur ruficaudatus
TGCTTGGTAGTACAACTTGAAGTCTGGAAGACTGATGCTTCCCAGTTTGTTCTTTTTGCTTAAGATTGCTTTGGCTATACGAGGTCTTTTCTGGTTCCATACAAAGTGAAGAATTATTTTTTCTAGGTCTGTAAAGAATGATGATGGTACTTTGATGGGGACTGCATTTATTCTGTAGGTGACTTCCACAGCTGATTTGCCAGGCTGGTCTTGGGCAGTTTCCCACCCCACCCAACTGCCTGCGTTCTGTGCCAAGACAGCGGAACCCTTCTGGGCAGGGTAGATTTGTGAGGGAGGTTGCCTCTCTAGTTGTGACCTGGGGAGACATTCCCGACCGCCCTCTCCTGTGACTTGGGCCTGGGGCCTTCTCGCCAAAGGGACGGACTCTATCCCTGGCTGGAGCTGAGAAGGAGGCTGTTCATCCTGAAACCCGGTTGCCAGACTGTTACCTCCGCTTCGCTTCCTCTTCCCTGCTGGAGGCTGAAAGACGGTAGAAGCAGCCTATCAGATTTTGGTCCACAAGCCAGTCTCAGCATCTCCGGTCCTTGACAAAGTACCCAGATGAGAAAGAACCAGTGAAAGATCACAGGAAACATGGAGGATCAGAGAGAAAAGTCACCTCCAAAACAAAATACTCAATCATCACCAACTGACACCAACTTACATGATATGCTTAAACTGACAGAGGAAGAATTCCTAATATGGATTGTTAGAAAACTCAATGGAATTTTAAGAGAAAATTGATTCCCAACATAGAAAAACCACAAGAACGATTCAGGAAATGAATGAAAAATTCTCCAAAGAAATAGAAATAATACAGAAGAATCAAACAGAAATTCTGGCAATGTAGGAAATATTCGAGGAGCTTCAAAACTCAGTGGAAAGTCTTAAGAACAGGAAGGACCGTGCAGAGGAGCAAATTTCAGAGCTTGAAGATTATGCCTACATGCTAAACAAATCAGAGGAAGAAAGGGAACACAGAAACAAGAGACAAGACCAAAGTCTACAAGAAGTGTGAGATTATGTTAAAAAACCGAACCTCAGATTGATAGGGTTACCAGAGGGGGAAGAGGAGAATTCACAAGTGCTGGAAAACTTATTTCACGGAATACTGGAGGAAAATATGCCGGGCCTGACCAGAAATCTTGATATTCAGATACAAGAAGCACACAGAACTCCTGGGAGTCTCAACGTGAAAAGGCAATCACCACGTCACGTGGTTATTAGGTTGACCAAAGCAAATGCGAAAGAAGCAATCCTCCATGCAGCTGGACAAAAACAACAAATAAGCTACAACGGTAGGCCTATCAGATTAACTGCAGATTTCTCAACTGAAACTCTACAAGCCAGAAGGGATTGGGTACCTATCCTTAATCTTCTAAAACAGAATAAAGCCCAACCTAGAATTCTTTATCGGGCAAAATTAAGTTTCATTTTTTCTTTTTTTTTGTAAAGTAATTTGCATGTTTGTCAAGCTCTCTATAGATGACCATATGGGATTTAATGGATAAGAATTGCCTAAATATCTCCTTTTCTGAGAGGGAAGAGGTTGATATAAGTAGAATATTTCACTGAATCCAGTTCAACATCTTTATAGAAACAAAACAAAAGTTTAAAAATTTTGTAAATAAAAATATTTTATGTCATAGTAAATGCACACTGTGGACCAAACTATGTTCTAAACATTTTTTAATACACATCATTGAAGTGTGATGTGTATTGATGAAAGTTCTTTCACTCAATTGAAGTTTTAGCTCTCACAATAAGCCAATGAGATATCTGTTATATCCAATTAAGAGATGAGGTACCTAAACATACCATTTCTTTGAATTTATTTATGTATTTAGGAATTCCTGTATAGAAATTTATAAAGGTAGCAATCTTAATAATATTAAGGTTAGTAAATTCTCAAAGCTCAAAATAAACATACAACACATCCTTAAAGTTCAAAGCAACATTAATAATCATAATAATGTCTATAGAGAATTCTGGAGTTTTACATAGATGTAGTTTTAACAAAAAGGCCTGCTTTCTCAGCAAATATCAAATATTTCTCTATTATGTGCTAACTGCACGGGTGGTTAATTTGCACTAATCAACTGGAGACAAGGGCAGAAAAAATTACAGGAATTTGATGAGTTAATTCCGTGTTTTATAGTCATTGTCTTCTTGGGTTTCTAAATGCTTTATGTTTAACATAGTTTTGAGATATTATCAAAACAAGGCGAAACATTTGTGACCTGTTAAAATCATCTCAAAGTCCTTTCACTCAATTGTTCTAAAGGAGAGACCAAAGCTTTTTAAACTAAAAAGGAGTAAGAAAAGGAAGGTCCTAGTGCTTTTCCAAATGCCCCTAACATTGTATCGCATAACAATTTCTCTCTACAGATTCTCTAAATTTTATTTAGAGGTCCCTATTCACACTCTTTCAAAACATTAGGTTGATATTCTAGGCATGTTCAATTAAAAATAAAATGGCAAGCTTATTCTCTTCACAATAAAATGAGAGAGGGAAGAGTACAATTTCACTTGGGAGATGACTACATCCTCTTCCCAAAGGACTACATCAAGTAAGCCATTTTCATGAATATTCTCCATCACAGTCTCAAGATTATTGCATCAAAGTATTTAAATTGCAAAGGAAAAGTGCATTGTCTAGGAGAAATGTGAAGCAATAAATCAAAAAATAGTTTATGCATATTTTGTTAGTATTTATTTTTAAATTAAATTAAATTAATTTTTATTTGTTAGAGATGGGGTCTCACTCTATTCTCCAGGCTAAAGTGCAGTGGCATGGTCAAAGCTCTCTGCAGCCTCAGACTCGTGAGCAGCTGGGACTACAGGTGGGTACCACTACACCTGGCTAATTTTTTTTTTTTGTAGTGACAGGGTCTCACTATGTTGCTCAGGCTAGTCTTAAACTCCTAGCCTTATGCAATTTCCTGCCTGGACCTCCCAAAGTGCTGGGATTATAGGGGTGAGCCATTATGCTCACCCTGTTAAGACTTTAAAGACCTAAAACGCCCTTCAACATTAAACCCAAGAGACCTTTCCCTTTTTATTTATTTATTTATTTATTTACGTGTTTATTTATTTATTTATTTATTTATTTATTTCAATCAATTTAACTCAGCAAAGTGTTTATGTGTCCCCAGTGTATAAACAGCTGTGCTTACAGAGAAGGGGTTATAGAGATGAATAAGGCACAGTCTTGGCCTAAGAAAGGTCTTTCAAGTCATTGTCAACAAACAACTGAACAATCTATCACATTGATGATCTATAATAATCATAACATTGTATTCTGGCAAATGATCCCCAAAAATACTTTTCATGATTTAGAGAGGACAAAAGATTGTTAAAAAATAAACCAGGAGGAAATACTAAATAATTTAGAAGTAAGCTGCAATATGGGCACCTTACACTTATTATAGCTCCCTAGATAAACAGAGGTTCAAAGAAAGATAGGCATTTAATCCTCCAACAATCAGTGAATTTCAACTGAAGTTTTCATATTTTTAAACTTAGCAATGCATGCATTAACGTAATTTTCTTGTAATGTAGTCAAATTCTCAATGGAGGAAATTGGTTTTGGTTTATTTTTTTCTGTTGAAAATCCAACAGAAAAGGCTTTGAGGATGTGACTTTTGGTCTATTCATTTTGAAAGTGAATTTGATGGCAATATATTAGTCATAAAATTTTTTGTTTGTTTGTTTTTGTTTTTAATGCTTAGGCTCACTCATCTCTAAAATGAGGGTCATACTTAGGTTGAAGCATATGAAATTGACAATATTTGACCATTTTAATCTATACAAAGCATAATTTCAACCCAATAGTTCCTATCTCAGATACCTTATAGTATTATTTCAAACAGAAAATCTTTTGTGAAAATGTTTTATTAACTCTAAATAGCTATCTAATATAACTAAGACAATAAGATATAACATTGACATAGACAGTTATAATGACTCTGAGAAGTTTCTGGTGTTCTTGCTTTTAACTCTAAAGTTTTATGATTCTACAGTTCTAAAATAGGTGTATCATTTTGCTCTTGGCTCTGAAAGGAAGCAAATGTGAAACCAAGGCAATTCATTCTTCAGACAGAGTTGTGTGTTTTGCTTTGTTTTACCCATTGTGCTTTATCAGCCTAGATAAACCATTGTAAGAATCCTGACAAGACTCTGGAAAGTCAGTTAGATTCTGAAAATATCCAGTGTTAAGCATGATACCCCTCAATTCAACTGTACATTGTAGATTCCACCATACATTTTACACTGAAACTCTGCCATGATAGCTTTTGACAATGGTAAAATCATAATATTAATTGCTTTACTGGGAACCATTTAAGTGTTAGTTTCTGGGTGAAGCAATTTACATATTTTGGAGCACACAGGCCCTGGAAAGAGACAGTTGGCTTGTATTCAAGTTTCAGTAGTGTTATTTACCAGCTATGTGACATTGGCAAAGTATTAATCTCTATAAATCTCAGTTTCCTCATTCATGAAATTAAAAAAAAAAAAAATTAAGAGTAAAACCTCACGAAATTAGTGTTAGATTTAAATAACAATAATTCATGTAAGTGTTAAACTATGCCTTGTTGAAAAGAATCAGTAAATCCTATTATACATCTGGTATTTCAGAAATATCACAGTAGACCATATCTTAGGGTTTTTATAACATCATCCTATCCAAAATTTTACCTTAGAAAGGATTATATCATTTGATGGTTTATGATTAGGGTACAGTCATAGAAAGTAAATACCTTAAAACAACGTGTCTTTGCTTTGCCACCAGATGGTGATTGTGTCTTCTTTAGTAACTTTTAAAGTATTAGCTTTGGCCTTCTAAGAAGTAAAATGGTAAATATGTGTATATTATTGATAGTTTCTTAACTATGTCAACTACTTTATCAGCTTTGTATCTGGTTTTTAGATAGATTGTTAATAAGTAATTTAAATGCTTCTATACTTTGAAACTTTATAAGTTTTAAACTAGCCATTATGCTCTATAAATAAACTCTCTGATACTATGTGCAATTATAACATATAATGATTAAATGTTAAGAGTTACGTTTTATCTATGAGTTATTGAATTTGTGTACTCCTGCCTAAATATGATAACTTACCTTGAAAACTACCTTCTTCACAAAAATAATAGCTCTTCATTAGCCAATTCAAACATTTTAACCCAATAGTCCATTTTCGTAATTACAGTTCTCACATGTTTTTGAGATAGGCAGCTAATTCGCCTTCCTCACAATTTTCTAGTTTCAATTCATTAAACTGTTCTTTGTTTTTTCCCTAGTTTCTTTTTATACATTTTCTTATTTGAAATGATGAAATAGAGAAATTTTAAGTAAGAAATACGTTTCCTAGGTATTTGGCCAATTTACAGTGCTATGTCTCAGCTGGGATTAGTTCTAAAAGTGACACAGTAAGTTCTTTCTAGTATTTTCAAAAAGAAAAGGCAAATATGTATGATATTTTAGGATGGCCAAATATTAATAACTGAGAGAGAGAAAATGAGAGAAGGAGTGAAAAATGAAGAAATAAAACAAATGAAGCACATTTCTTTATTTGCTAATTTATTTTTCCATTTAAAGTCTGACTCCTTAGACAATGAAATAAAATTTTCATAAAATATGAAATGAAAGCATAAATAAAAGTGGTGGCAAAAAAATATCCAAAATTGGTAGTGAAATGAAATAGTTAGATGGTCTCACCAAATTCAGGAACTTGTATGAATTGTGTGTGTTTGACTCCTAAGGCCATTGATAAGAGTTTTAAAATGTCTCTTGCATAGTTCTTCTCTCCTCCTCTATCTTCCTTCTTTCTTTCTCTCTTTCTACTAGAGAAAATTATAATAGCTGAAAACTTCTCTTTCTCCTTTCCATTCAGAATTTAAAATCTAAGGATAACTTTAGAAAGTATAACTGTTGACTGGTAAGCACCATTTTAATCTCACTCAGCACCTAAGTGTATTTGGTGATTTATAGATACCAAAAATGTTGTATTGCCCACAAAAGCTATGATATTTAGAATATGTTTAATAAACTCAAAAAAAAAAAATAGAATATATTCTTTCTCTATCATTTTGGGTATATAACCATGTTAATTTCTCTTTGTGGAACAATTCTGTGATACTCCACCTTTCTTTTGTTTTCCTACCTAGTTTTATAATTCTAAGGTCCTGTTTTTTCATTGCATTAAGAACTTTATGATCTCACTCACCTAATTCTACCCCTTTTGAACTAACCTAAATTTCCAGATTACCTTTTACATTGTTTAGACTGGGATGAAGAAATCCTGTGCATATCATTGTAGAGATGGAGAAACAGCAAAAAAAAAGGAAGGCATACTTAAAAAAAACCATTAAAAAGGAACAAAATGATCCCATTCAATCTTAAATTGAGCCAGAGTTTTCTGTATTTTGAAAGACATTTAAAAGCATTTTTGTTAAATTAATATATAAGGAAAGAACCCAGATTGTTTCTATTTTTATTGTTCATGTGAGAGAGAGAGGGGTGGGAAACATGGATTATGAGTGTATATGTGTGTGTGTGTGTGTGCGCGCGTGTGTGTGTATACACATGCAGTAAGATTACAGAGTCAGTAACACCTGTTTTTCTGGACCGCTAATTTTCACCTTCCCTCTTGTGGGCTGTCAGTCTTGTGATGCAGAAAATCGAACTATATTTCTCACAACCAACACCTAGATGCTTTAGAAAATAATAAAATAAAGTATATAAGAATAAAAAGAAAAATTATTTTTTAAAGAATTAAATAGCATTACAATAATAAAGTTTAAGTCACAGTATCTAGAGAATAAGGGACCATGAATAATATTTGAATGCCCAGGAATGTAACTGTCTTTGGAAAAAAATGAAGAGAATCACCTTAAAGAAAAGCAAAGGGGTTAAAAAAATTCTTCAGTTTATATTACATGAAAATTTTCTATATTTACTCCTTTAAACCAGCAGCATGCTAGCTACACTGGCTCAGAGTTCATCTTATTTTTTTCTGTTACATGTATATATTATACAGTGGTGGAGTCTGAGCTTTTGGTGTACTGATCACCCAAATAGTGTATATTGTACCCCATAGGTGATTTTTCATTCCTCAACCCTTCCCTCATCCCCCCCTTGGGAGTCTCCAGTGTCCATTATACCACTCTGTGTGCCCCTGTGTAGCCATAATTTAGTTCCTATTTATAAGTGAGAATATGCGACATTTATTTTTCTGGTCCTGAGTTACTTAACTTAGAATAATGGCCTCCAGCTCCATCAAAGTTCCTGCAAATGACATTATTTCATTCTTTCTTATCTCTGAGTAATACTTCATATATATGTAATACATTTTCTTAATCCACTCATCAGTTGATGGACCATTAGGTTGATTCCATATCTTTGCAATTGTGAATTGTGCTGTCATAAACATACCAGTGGAAGTATCTTTTTGATACAATGATTTCTTTTCCTTTGGGTAGATACTCAGTAGTGAGATTGCAGGATCAAATGGTAGACCTGCTTTTCGTTCTTGATCACCATACTGATCTTTGTAGAAGTTGTACTAATTTACATTCTCACTAACAGTGTATAAGTGTTCCCTTTTCACCTCATGCTAGCCAACATCTGTTTCTTTATGACTTGTTAATAATAGCTATTCTAAATTGGAGTAAGATGGTATCTCATTATGGTTTTCCTTTGCATTTCCCTGATGATTAGTAATGTTGAGCTTTTTTTTTTTTCTTTTTTTTTTTTGGACATTTGTATATCACCTTTTGAAAAATACCTGTTCATGTCATTTGCCCACTTTTGAAGGGGGTTGTTTGTCTTTATCTCATTGAGTTTTTTGAGTACCTTGTACATTTTGGATATTACCTTTGTCAGACACATAGTTTGTGAATATTTTCTCCCATTCTTTAGGTTGCATATTTACTTTCTTGATTATTTCTTTTGCTGTACAAATAGACAAATAGTTTAATTTGTCTATTTTTATTTTTATTGTATTTGTTTTTGCAATCTTCCTCATAAATTCTTTGCGTAAGCCTCTGTCCAGAAAAGTTTTTTGTAGATTTTCTTCTAGGATTTTTATGGTTTCAGGTCTTATGTTTAAGTCTTTAATCTATGTTGAGTTAAATTTTGTATATGTTGAGAGAGAGGTATCCAGTTTTCTTCTTCTTCATATAGCTATCCAATTTACCTAGCACCATTTATCGAATAGTGTGTCCTTTCCCCAGTGTATGTTTTTGTCCACTTTGTCAAATATCAGTTGGTTGTAGGTATATGGTTATATTCCGGTTTCTCTGTTCTGTTCTATTAATCTATGTGTCTACTTTCTTGCCAATACTATGTTGTTTTGGTTACTATAGCCTTGTAGCATAATTTGAATGCAATGTGATACCTCCAGTTTTGTTCTTTTTACTTAGGGTTGCTTTGGCTGGTTGGGTTCTTTTTTGGTTCCATGTGAATGTTAAAATTATTTTTTTTTAGTTTTGTGAAAAATGATATTAGTATGTTGGTAGGAATTGCATTGAATCTGTAGATTGCTTTGGGAAGTATGATTATTTTAACAATATTGATTCTTCCAATCCATACGCATGGGATGTTTTTTCCATTTGTGTTGTGTGTGATTTCTTTCATCAATGATTTTTATTTCCCCTTGTGGAAATCTTTCACATCCTTGGTTAAATTTATTCCTAGATATTTTTTTTCAAGCTATTATAAATGGAATTGAATTCTTGATTTGGTTCACAGCGTCTTCTTTGTTGGTATGTAGAAATGCTATGTTTTTTTGTAGGTTGATTTTTATAACCTGAGACTTTGCTGAATTTGTTTATTAAATCAAGGTGTCTTTTGTAGGAGTCCTTAGGGTTTTCTGGGTATAAGATCATATCGGCAGCAAACAGAGATAATTTGACTTCCTCTTTTTCAATTTGGATGTCCTTTATTTCTTTATCTTGCCTAATTGCTCTGGCTAGAACTTCTGGTACTGTGTCAAATAGAAGTGGTGAAAGTGGGCATCCTTCTCTTGTTCCAGTGCTTGGAAGAATGCTTTCAGCTTTTCCCCATTCAGTATGATGTTGTCTGTGGATTTGTCATATATGGCTTTGATTATTTTGAGTATGTTCCTTCTAAGCGTAGCTTGCTGAAGATTTTTATCATAAGGTAATAAAAGAAAAAATCCCTTCTTAGCCAGGTGGCAGCTATAGCCAAGTGACCTTGAACTCAGAACAAGAGTGAGGCATGGCCAGTGTTAAATTCTCAAAGTGTCACTGGCTTTGGGCTCACAATCAAAGAGGGCATGGGTGCTTTCAGGCAAGCAGTTTAGACAGGAAACTGTGGGGAGTGAGGTCCACTCATGTCTCAGTCCCACATGAGCCCATATTAGGGCAGTGGGAATTGTCCTAGGTGTGTGTAGGAGAGCTTAGGCTCCCCTGTCTCTTAATTTGGGTGAACTCAGCCTGAGGGCAGGACCCTGAGCAGGTTGAAACTCCCAAAATAGTGCCTTGGGTACACTTGTTCAGAGTTTAAAAGAGCCATGGCTCACTTCTTCTTTCCTTTCTTTGAAAATGTTATGGATATAAGATACTATGTAGGAACTGTTACAGCAATGTGGCTAACAAAGGGAGGTGACTCTATGTATGCACAAGTTATCCTAGAATATTGGAATATCTTGAGATGGAAATAACACAGAGGGAGAAGAAAGGAAGTGCACTTCAAAACTCATTGCTTATGTTGCTAGCATTCTCTTGTTGACCCTCTTTTATTAGATAGTCAAAATGATCCTTTAAAATTATCTATTTTCTTATTCCACTGACATACTCTTGCATATTCAAGGCACACATTATCTTTGCTGATATGTTCCAGCTATGAACTGGCTGCAACGTAACAACCCAGTGATATTGTGTCTAACACTGGGAGAAACTGTATTCTCAGCATACAGAATATTCCTAATAAATAAGAGAATCCCATTCCATATCTATGTAGGAAACAAGAATGTGGAACTAGTATAATATTAGTATATATGGACATTTGTATATATATAGACAAATATAGACAGATCTGCATCTGTGGGTAGATTTGGGCATCATAGTTTACCTCCTCTCCTGTTACCACGCTTGAGATGCCTCTTACTGGCAGGGTACTGCTCTATCATGCACTACAACACTAATCTTCTGGTCTGCTCTAGGATACTACCACAGGAGAACTTCCCAATCTCACTTCTTTCATCAATTTATTATTCGCTATAGAATCTTTCTCATGTACATGTATCACTATTTCTTCACCCTAAAAATTATTTTTCAAAAAAACTTCTCTTGACTCTATTTTTCTTTCCAGCTACCACTTTATTTCTTCCCTTTCTTCCTCTTCCTTATTATGGCAAAACTCCTTAAAACAAATATTTCAAATTTATGGTCAATAATTTCTCTCTAATTCATCCTTTCTTGATATCATTTCAGTGAGGTCCTACATGATATGTCTCCCAGATTTATTTTTCTGATCTCATTTTATTCTCTCATTAACTCTGCGCTAGCCATGCTGTTCTCTCTTTCTGCTCTTCAAACATACCATGTTTCATCCAGCAGTTATGTGAGAAAAAAAAAATAAAAAATGAGTAAAGCAAGACCTAAACATAATGAAGATTCTATAACAGAATAAAATAGTAAACATTACATACAAAGAACAAAACTATTCCTATTAAAATCAGGAATTAAATGAGGGTGCCTGTTGCCACCACAAAATCCTATTATTTCTAATTATCCTATTATTTCTAATTACTTTGGTAAGTGCCTAAAAAGTATTATAAATATTAAAAAGAACACAGAAAAATGTATTTATTTGAAACTATAAAAAGATATTTGAAATAAATAGATGATTTGGTAAGAAGCCAAAGAATATGATAAATTTACAAAGTCAATACTTTTCCTATATACTATTAAAATAGCCAAAATGAAAATAATAAAATCAAGATGCAATGGTGCTCCAATTATTAAAAAGAATATATTTTACTAATAAATAATAACATTTGCATGAAAAGCAATGTGAAATAAGCTGCACTCATACACATACACAAATCCTACAGTGTTATTAAATAATCTAAAATTATCAATGAACAAATGAAGAAACAATCATGAAATGGAAGACTTAATGTCTTAATGTCCTAAAGTATAAAATGTTTTACAGACTAATTCACATATACATTTAATGTAATTCCAGTCAAAATCTCTAAGAAGTTTAGGGACTGAATAATTTTTAAAGCTCAGAATGATAAACAGATATGAAAGGGATTGTAAAAACATTTTGAGAAGTTTCCTGAGGAAAAAACTTTTCTAGTCAGATATCACCACTTACTATTACCACTATACTTACAAATACAGAATGAAAGTATTTCATTACACTAGAACCATTCGCATTAAACTATGATAAACGATGCCTACTATCACAACTGTTATTTAATACTATTGTGGGGATAAAAGCCAAATCAATTCAAAAAAGGAATAAATAGGAGTCATAAAATAGGATACGTATCTGTAAAATTATCATTATTTTCAAATGGTTTTATTTTATATCTAAAAAACCTAACAGAACTTTATAAACAAGAAGATAATTGAATAAAATAAAGAACAAAATTAAGATACTAAAGGTAATATCTTTTCAATATACAAATAACAGAGAAAATTTGCTATGTGTAATAACAGGAAAAGAAGATAAGGCTTATTCTAGGGTTTATATGGAAAAATAAACAAGCTATAATCAACAGAGAAATTTAATAAACATTTTTAAAAAAGAATTATTGTGGACTAAACTTATTAATTTTAATATTTAGTTTAAAGCTACAGTGATAAAAGCAAATGAATAAAGAATTTAATGATATAAAAAGAGCCATTAAAGTACTTGGAAAAAACATGGAATTTTTTTAAAAAATAATATTGGCATGGGAAAAGTCTTTATTTTTATTTTGAAACAATGTAGTACTGAAAAAAGATTGTTAAATTCAAGTATTTTAAAAAGAAATTTACATAGAAAAAAGAAAAAATACAATAAACATAGCCAAAAGACAAAATGGGAAGCATTCACAACACATATAACAAATAGCTAATTCTTTTAACACATATTAACAGTAAAAAAATAAAATAAAAATAGAGAAATGGAGAAAAGCAAGTACCTATTTAACTTATCAAAGGTTGCTTACCCTCATTCATAATAGTAGAAATGCAAATTGAAATTATATTTAAATACTATTTGCATTTAGTGAATTAGTAAAGATTAAAAAGTTAACATGGAGATTTTATAGGAATGTAGGCGAGCAACATTCCCATGCAATGTTTGCAAGGTTATAACTGGTCCAACCTCTATAGAGAACTATTTGGAAATATATATTAAAACATAAAAATTGTGTAAATCTTACCCCATTATTTTCAATTGTAAAAGTTCATGTGGCAGAGTTGCACTTATGTGAAATTATATACATAAAGGTATCTGTAGTAGCATTGACTAATATTAAAAAAACAACAACTAGAAATAGCCTAAAAAAATCTATCAGTAAGAGATTATTATTATTATTAAATGATAGCACAGGCAGTCTTAGCCTTAACAATGGTTTGACTTAAGATTTTTCAACTTCAGGATGTAACCCCAGCATATGGTGAGAAACACACACACACACACACACACACACACACACACACACACACATATATTAATTCAGTAGAATATTATACAGCTATTAAAAATCTAAAAACTTTGTGCGTACTGAAACAAAATGATCTTTAAGGTGAATTGTTAACAATAAAAAAGCAAGGCATGAGAATATGAATAGTATGTTTTTTAATGTGTTTAAAAAATTACATATGCCTAAATAAATTTCTCTGTGTATATATATGATTTGTTATGCTTAGGACTCCTTCTATATATTTCTGTCTCTTTTTGTAATGTTGATATTTTATTTAAACTTGAATTGGAAATAGGTTTAATAAATTATATTGTCTCGATTCCATTTGCAAGAAAATAAATTCAGACCACTATTTCATATTATATGCAAAAATATTCCAAATTAATTAAGGATTTAAATAAAAATATTTTTAAATTATGAAAAAATATTTAATTATCTCTGAGAATCCATAAAAACAAACAAAAAAAAGGACAGATTCACTTATATGTTGTTCTCACTGACAGGGGAAATGAAAATTAAATAATAATAATAATAATGAAGTAATATCAGATTAATTAAAAATATCTGATAGAACACTGTGGTAATTTGGATATTATGAATTTAGCATAGCCTCATACTGCTGTCTCCAAACACAACATTTTCAACTTTTGCCAAAAGTAATAATGCAGGTGCTGTGGTTTAGACTTTTTCTTTCTTTTTTTTTTTTTTGTCTCCACTAAAACTCATGTTGAAATTTCATCCCCAATGTGGTGGTGTTGGGAGGTAGGGCCTAGTGGGGATTATGGGAGCAATCCTTTATGATTGGGTCAGTGTTGTTCTTTCAGTAGTGAGTTCTCGCTCTCACCATACTAAATTACTTCTCCCAGAAGTAGATTAGTTCCTATGACAGTGGATTGTCACAAAGCCAGAACAACTCTAAGGTTTTCCCCTCTTCACATGTCTGCTTCCCCTTTGACTTTCTTCACCATGTTGTAATGCAAAACAAAAGCCCTCACTAGAAGCCAGGGCCATGCCCTTGAACTTCTCAGCCTGCAGAACTATAAGCTAAATAAAACTCTTTTCTTTTTAAATTTTCCAGTTTCAGGTATTCTTTTATAATAGCACAAAATAGGCTAAGACATCAGTACTACTAAATATAATATACTCTCGCTCCAAGGAATACAAACTACAGGACAAAATCATCAGTATATAATGATATTTCCACAGTACTAAAACAACTTGATTTTTCTTTTTTCTCTTAGTATATAAATAGGTATAATATTATACAACCATTAAAAAAGCATCTTAAATCTGTCATCTGTCTATACATACATACAGAGAGGGACCAGGAAAGTTGAACAAGGAAATGCTGTACATATGTGTGAGGGGTGTGTGTGTGTGTGTGTGTGTGTGTGCATGTGTGATATACAAATATACAAAATACATAGCTTTTATATTTTTTAAAACTCCTGGAAAAATAAAGGATATATCTCATAGAACTTTGAAATTTTAAATGTACTCTTCAAATATAACTTATTATTCTTCAACAATCAAAAATGATTCCATATTGAATAACAAAAGTCACTCCGCATGTTTCATGAGATGAAAAATACACCCTGATGTGATTTTATACCACTAACATTTTTCAACAGCATGAATTTATGACTTACGTTACTTGTTTTTTCTATTGTTGCTTTTTGTAACATAAACTTTGAACCTGCCTAAGACGGTCTATCAGAACAAATTGATGCTTTAGGGTCAGTTGGTACCACAGGAAAAGTGCAAAAAGCTCTTGAGAGAGAAAAATCCATATTTAAAATTATTCTTTCCAGAGTCTCTTCCAGATTATTTCCAAATTAAATGCTTTTAATGACAGTAGCAATTATTGTAGTTATTTGTAATGCCACTTTTTGACGCAATACTGAATGCCATTTGACATATTAGCATTGTCAGCTTTAATTTTCCCTCCTATACAAAGCACCGTTAAAGAAATATTCTAATAAAAACATTCCAACAACTTCAAAAGATGTTAAGATTAGAAAACTTATTACATGGGTAACATTAGGTAAATTTTTCAACTATTCTTTTTCTCAATTTCCTTTTCAATAAAATGTGGATAGGAGCTACCTCATAAGATTATTGCAAAGATTAAGGAAACAATAGCTATTAAGCAGGTAGAGCTCTGCCTGTCACTTAATAAATACCCCATAAGTACTCATTGTTCTTGTTTTTTACAGAAAGAAGTATCTTTTGCTTCTTCGTAAATGCTCACCATCAATAACACCCCTTGGCACTATGACAGACAAGTATTATGTCCTTTTTATATGTGTGTTGCATTATTGGTTAATGACTGGATAGAAGGATAATTTCACCAGTTCCTATGGTTCAACTGTGGTGGACACTGGGTCATCTCTCAGCCATGCTTGAACAAAGCAGTTCTCGGAACACCTGTTCTCACACGGATTGTTTCTTATTGATCAGCCTCAAGACGCCTTGTGACTTGCAAACAAGCCAGGGCGCCTTGACCCGCAAACGGGAAAGGGCAAAGGAGAAGACGCAAACATCAACTCCCTGAGGCAGAGCCGTGAGAACCAGTCCATGCTGAGACGAAAATATTCTGAGAACAGAAAATAGCGGTGGGAAAAGTTGGGGTAGACTGGGACAAATGCCAAAAGAACAATGTTAAAAATAAAGATGCTGCAGGCTAGAGGTGCTGCAGTCTTGTACTGTCTTTGTGTTTTTCATTTGTCGTTTGTCTTCTGTGTTCATTTCTCCTCCCCAAGTGGGGCCACAACATTCAACTACTCATGATGCCCCCCTTTTTTAGAATCTCAGGCTTAGCTATCTCTCCTAAGATCCAGATCCATACTCCTAATTGCTTATTAGACAACTCAACCAAGATGTCTCAAGTATCTCAAAGTCTATGATTTATGATAGAATGCATAATGTCCTTCCCCAACACACATACAAGACACACACATGCACACACCTAGAGAGAGAGACACTCAATCTTCTCATGCTGCTTATTTTCTTTCTCAGTGATTGGCACACAATCCATTCAATCACTCATGTAAGAATCTTGGGAGTCACCCTTTGATCCCTTTGATCCCTTCCTCTACCTACTCAACACATATCCAGCCATCCTGGCCTGCCCATCCTACTCCTTTAATACATTTCTATTATGCTCTTCTTGGCTCCTCATCTACTCTGACCTCAGTAATCTATCTCAGTTGGAATATAGCCACAGATTCTAGCTAGATCTCCCTATTTCAGGTCTTTGCTACTCTAGACCATTTGCTACATTCCATTATAATTGTGTTTTGAAATGAAATCTGGTTATGTAATTTCCTATCTGAAAGTCTTTGACATTAGACTTATCCTGTGTTCAAAAATAAATAAATAAATAAAATAAAATATAAAGTAAAAGTCTTTGATGACATGTCCTACAAGGTAAAACCCAGTCTCTTACCTGGCATAGAAGAACTTCCACTAGTTGGTTTCTGGTTTCCTGTGTAGTACATGTTTTCTTGCCAATTTTTCCCTTGAGTGCTATGCTGTGGCCATATTAAACTACCTGAAGTTCTTTCAAACCTTTCCCTCCCTCCCTCCCTCTTTGCTCCCTTCCCTTTCTCTCTCTCATTGTCTTTCTTTCTGTGTGTCTCTCACACTCTCTGTATGTGTTCTTAACCACCCCTCATTCCCTTATTTCTGTGCATTTGCCTTTAACATCCCCTATGAATATAGCCCATAGTCCATTACCTAATTAACTTATAATAGTTCTTTGTAGCTCAGATGAAATATAACCCTCTCTTTGGATCCTTATATGTCCCTTAGGCCTGTTTACTAGGCTCAGCTTGAATTCATTAAATTTAAGAAAAGGAAGTGTCTAAATAAAGTACAAACAGAAAGAATTAAAGTAAAGATCATTATTTACCTATGGGAAAATAGAAGTCATTATACTGAAAATCACCAAGAAAAAACAAGCAAGAGTAGGAGAAACTTTTATTGTAAATCTACCATGGGCAAGGATCTGTGGCACATGCTTTTGTGTTCACATTTTATATTATTAGTTTTCATTTCCTATTGTTTCTTGGCTATTTGAGTTATTAATATTCATACAAACTAAAGGTAAATAAAGCACACTTCATAAATCCTACGTATATATGCTTGCCCCTATAGCATCTTCATGGGTAAGATTAGGAATTTTTTTTTTTGAGACAGAGTCTCACTCTGTTGCCCGGGCTAGAGTGAGTGCTGTGGCGTCAGCCTAGCTCACAGCAACCTCAAACTCCTGGGCTCAAGCAATCCTTCTGCCTCAGCCTTCCAAGTAGCTAGGACTACAGGCATGTGCTACCATGCCCGGCTAATTTTTCTATATATTTTTAGTTGGCCAATTAATTTCTTTATAGTAGAGACGGGGTCTCACTCTTTCTTGGTCAGGCTGGTTTCGAACTCCCGACCTTGAGCGATCCGCCTGCTCGGCCTCCCAGAGTGCTAGGATTACAGGCGTGAGCCACTGCGCCCGGCCTTTTTCTGTTTTTAGTAGAGATGGGGTCTTGCTCTTGCTCAGGCTGGTCTTGGAACTCCTGGGCTCAAGCAATCCTCCCGCCTTGGCCTCTCAGAGAGCTAGGATTACAGGCGTGAGCCACAGTGCCTGGCTCCAGGTGTATGTAATCTGAAATTACAAGTAGTGAGTTCTCAGAAAGCATGCAAACACAGTTAATGTTGCAATTAAGCAAATGATCTGAAGATAAGCTGAGACTTAGTAGTGATATGTCCTGAAGACAAGAACATGAAGGGGCCCAAAGACTTTGGGGCCAACTGTGCTTTGAAGTCACTGATGTACAAATAATGAAACACACCTCAGTATGTATCTAGTAGAGCATAAAGTAGAGCTCCAAACACTTGAAGAAGAAATCAACCTTCATCCATTGTAAATAGCTAACACATCTCCATTAATCCTCAAATTTTCAATTTTGTATACTGTTCAGAGTATTTTTTAAAGCCTTAACTCAGTATTACCTAACAGAAAATCTCATTGATTCTACTCAGTATTTATCATCATTTTGGAGAAAACTAGGTTAAAATTTGTATTTGGACTTCTTGTGAAAACGACTGCCAAAACCTTGAACCCAACACACCCAAACTTAACACCGGCAGTTTGGCTTAGTCGGGAGAACCACCTGGACCTGCTGCTCCTTTAACTGCAGCCAACAAACACGTACCAAGTACTGACTGCCAAGGACTCTCGAATGACTCTCACAACTGCTGCTGCAACTAAAGCAGTTATAGCTGATTTACAGCTGTCTGTTCAGGCAGGTGTCACGCCTGCCTTTTTTGTTCTTAATGTTACCTAAACCTAATATATTCCAAATTTCTTAAAACTTATTTTTAATTTCTTTCTCAACAGTACAAATCAGTGAGGTTTTACTATATTTTTATTCTTTGATTACAATGAATAAAGTTCAAGACAAAACATTCCAATGTTAATAAAAATAGTATCAAATGTCAGATTTAGGTTTTAAATAAAACTTGAGGTGCTACATTGAAGGTGGCTCTGTAGTGTTTACAACTTCAAACCTGCCAAGATGGATCCCAGGTCTACGCAGGTGGGTGTCATTTCAAACATGCTCAGATCCTGCCCACAGATATATTCATCTGTGAATAAGGTATTTAAACACTAATTTTGAAATAATTCTACATTTAAAAGGTCAGTATTAAGCCATTTAAATTTACTTTGTTATTTTCCAGAATCTGAACTGTCAAGAGAGACTCAAATGAGATTAACACAGTTAATCTTCGATCTTAATTATCAACTAGTTCTCCCAGTGGAAAGATTAAGGCTGTGTCAACATACAACATAGTATTTCTGCTGTAACCTAAAAATCTCATATTACCACTTCTCCTGAGATAGATTTTATGTCAGGTCCCAAGACAAGAATTGTTTCCAGTGAATTATACTATATTCTCAGGACTGATTCTAGAATAACTGGTTTCATGAGGCAGATGTCACAGATATAAACAGGTAAACAGGTGAAAAAAATTCAAGTGACTTATGTTTTACATTGATTTTAAGAAAAAAATTAAGAGGCACGTTTAAGCTTTAAATATAGAATGATTATATAAATTAAATTGCAACTGAAAAGACAATTTAGCAATTCAGATTAAGCTCCTAGAAATATCCTGAAGACAAAGCTAGACATTCAATAAAAAATGGAATCTGAGAAACATTCATTTATCCTCTAGCCATAGTTCCAATGATTATTTTCTGAACCAAGAAGCAGAACACATGGTTTGTGTCAAAGGGTTTGTCCGTGTTATTTCTGGGTGTAAGGTGACCTAAGTGACATTTTTTGAATGCCAAATACTGTAACCTGCAAGTACTTTAATACCAAGATGACAGAATAATTGAAATCTGGATTGTCTCAGAAAATCTAGTGAATATCGTTACTACAGTTACAGCAGTACCATAGCTGAGAGCTCTCCCTACACTTGTTCTACTAAGAACTGTGATTTTTTTTTTCTCCTTTCTTTAGTATTGCTTCAAGGAAAGGGGGGTGGGGGGATCAAACAGCACTGATTGAGATACCAGCAGTTGCCAAAAGTCGTACGTAGAGATAACTTTGCTACCTACTCCTTCCCAAGAAGCTGGAGACAAGGGGAGTTGTAGTGCCACTAGAGCAACAATTTCAGGATCCTTCAAATGAAAGATTAATTCATAATTACACGAGACAATGGTCCTGCAGTAGGCCTATGCTGAAAAAGTCAGCTTGTTGGAAAAATGCTACTATGAATAGTTAGAAGACAGAAGCAATCCATCAGCAAAGGAGGCCAAGCAGGCAGAAGCTCTATCTAACACAAACTCACTCACATTAGGTTTTCTCCCTCCAAATCCCTTTACTTTAGTCCTGTTGTTTAGCCAGCCCCCATGGTAGGAACGGTAGAACATTTAGCAGGACAGCTTTGAAGGGTTCTACTCCACTTCAAAAATACCTTTGCTTAAAAACACTTATATAGCCAGTGATTAGCAATTAAAATGTGAAAATAATTAACTACTTAGTAGTTAAACTCTGCTAATTATCAAAAATTATGGCCTACTGGGATTAGCAGCATTACAAATGCAAGTCATACTGCATATTTCTTAAGCTTTTTCTGAATGCTTAACAGATCTCTTTCAGTGTTAATTGCACTTAAAGCACATCTGGTTTTTTCATTTAATCTCTGAAATCTGTTCATTTTTTTTCCCCTTCATTTATAAAAAGAGGAAAGGGATCAATTTATCATTCGCTATATAGCTATTTGAATTTGATAAAGATTCCACACAGATTTGTGCATCATGTATAAAGGGAGTTGCATACAGCTGCTTTCTGGAGCAGATTAAACTTGTCCTTGTGACATTTCAGAGCTTGGACTGCAGTGGCTTCAGGTGCTTATAGTAAGATTCATGGACCTGCAAGGAAGGGAGAGATCAGAAATACTGATAAAGAGGTTGCCGGGTTAAATAGCATACTTTTTTCTTTTAGGGACCGGGGTCTTGGTCTGTTGCCCAGACTGGAGTGCAGTGGTGTAATCATAGCTCACTGTAACCTTGAACTCCTGGGCTTAAGCCATCCTCCTGGCTCAGCTTCCCGAAGTGCTGGGATAACAAGCGTGAGGTACTGCACCCAGTGGCACACTTTTAATTGAGAAATTAGCTATACCTTATTTGGATCTTGATTCAAAGAAATTGTTAACAAAAAGAAAAGAAAAAAGAAGAAAAAACTGAGCCAGTTGGAGAAATCTAGATATTGAGTATTTCATGATACTAATTATTATTAATTTGATTAGGTGTAGGAATAGTATTGTGGTTGTTTTTAAGGAATCCTTATCTTTTAGAACTACATATTGAAATATTTATGGATAAAGTATCTGATGTCTTGGATTTATTACAAAATACTTCCCAGGAGGTGGGGGATGGAGCTGTAACACAAATGGCTATGGGTTGATCACTGCTGAAGCTAGACAAAGGGTACATGGAAGTACACTATGGTACTCATTTTTGGTACATGTTTGAAAATGTTCAATTAGTCATCAGATATTCAAGGTATTAATAATTAAAACCTTGCCTACTGCAGGAACAACCAGTTCCCTTCTGAACCTGTTGCTCAAGTAAAGTGACTGTCAGAAGTGGCCACAGCGCTTTGAAAGCTTTCACAAGTGAATCCCTTTCTAAAGGTCTTTCTTTCTTGCTTCAACATTTACATGAAGAATTTAAAAAGGTAAAATGACTTTTTTTTTTTTTTTTTTACCTCTGCTTTGTTCAGTGGGGATTTCTTGGCCCACTCAAACAAGTTCTCATACACATTCCCATCATAGCGGCCAAGCACAGAGCCAAGGGTCACATCCTGAAAATCAAAGGCATCAACCAAAGCAACAGCATCGGGGCGAATTACAGTGAGTAACTCCTTTATACGCTGGTTTACTTGGGTAATCTGAGACTCTGTCATGATGTTCCCCTAAAAGAAACAAAAATAATAAAATGTATATATATAAACAGACACAAATATTATATAAAGTAGATAATTATTTTTCTTTAAAAAAAAAAAAGACTTTTACTTAGAAAATACTGACCTGAAGAAAATCCCCTGCCTTCTGACTGATTCCATACAGAGAATACAAGAGACATAAATTCCTTAAGACGGCTTGAATGGATTTATCTTGAATTTTCAGGAGTTTTTCTGAAAAGAGCTTAACTACCACATAGTGGCAATGTGCCTAGATAAAACGAAACACCAGAGTTTGAGAACCTTGGGAAAAGACTCAGTGCACAGCAACTAGGGTTTCTGCACTGAGAAAACGGGGATGCCAACACGGGAAGAGGGGAGAGACAGAACTACCACTGACCTCACTTGCTTGAACGAGGTCAACAGAAGTTAGGTTCCATGCTACCTCCTTGCTTTTTCTGTGAATCACTTCAGTTTGAAGGTTTTTCGCAGCAATTTCTACTAATCTGTTAAGAAACAGAAAACTGGAGGTCTGAGGAAATGATCAACAGCACTTTTGCCTTCCAGTCCCTCAGGCCCCCAGCCCCAGGGCCGCCGCACGTCCTAGCTCTGCAGGTGAGCTTACCTGGCAGCACGAAGTTTATACGCTTCGGTTAGGCTGTCAGGGCTGTTGATATCCACCACAGTGGGCCAGACTGCTACCTGTTGTGGCTGGATGCGCTGACTGGGCAGGTCATTTAAGTAGGACACCATGCCACACACCAACTTTCCTGAGTGCACCTGGTCATAACTTTTCATCAGGAACCTAAAAATCACCAGTACACATGCTTTTAGTAACTCTACTCTTGATATGACTTTAAGCTATGTAACAGGTGTTTCATACTTGCTAGTCTAAGCATAAAATAAAGAGTAGGATGGAAGGCAAAATTGTGTGTTTCAGGGAAAAAAATATATGTATATATACACATATGGTAAAGAGAAAACATGGGAAGAGGAACCCGTGAAAAGGACTGGAACATTCTTATGAACAGGTAGTAGAAATTGTAAAGTTGATTCTCACCTAGCTGTCTGTAGCATCATGACAGTGTTTTCTCCCTCAAAGGTGCAGGTTGGGGTGAAAGTGACATAAATATTTGGAAGACCACTGCAATGAGAATAGCCATGCCCACCACAAGCCATCCGACATGCTTCGATAGCAGCGTTTGTGGTCCAAGAGGTGAAAGCCTTAAGCCCGGCTGTGAGTGCGTGAAGCTGAGGAGACAAGCACAAGTTGGAACATCGGTGAAAACCGCATCCCCCTATAGCAGCACTGGTCACTGTCAAAACCAGTTGCCACACATATATACTAAAGAAGCACAGTTGTCTGACTGGGCTGAAGAATTAATAACATTCCCACATCCTTTTGAACTGTTCTACTTGGCAAAAAAGCCACCACTTATGTTCCTTTGATTGACAAATGACCAACATGGCACAGTATTTCTGATAATACTTAAAACACTTAAAAAACAAAAACCCCATACCTTCATAGCTGATCCACTCTTGATTAGAAAAAGTTCTTAGAATATACAATTATTTTCAAGCAATACCAACATTTAGTTTTCTCTGGACATTATCCCACAGGCAAAGATGAAACAGAAGGCTGCTCACAAATGAATGAGACCAAACACGTACCTCAGGCAGTTCACTCAGGTCCCCTTGGCCAATGCCTTCATTAATCCGGTGATAGGTCTCCTTCATGTATGCTCCTACAAACTGGAAGGCATAGGCAGTAGCCAATAGTGGAAAGAGTTTATACTGCTGGGTTTGAAAATCCAAAATCTGTGGTTCTGGTTCACTAAATTATATACAGAAAGAAAGAAAAAAAAACAAGCAAATGCTTGTATAGAACTTGCTATGTGTCAGGCTCTAGTCTAAGCACTTTGATATATTAACTTATTTAATGCTCATAAAGACCCTGTGAGGTAGCTATTATCCCCATTTTACAAATGGGGAAATTGAGAGGTTAAGAATCTACCTGAGATCACATAGCTAGTAAGTGGCAGATCCTTGATTTAAATCTAGGCTATCTGACTCCGTAAGACCATGCTCTAAACCATCTTGCTGTACTGCTTTAGGTGGACAGAATTTTCTGGCTGTGAAATTTGTATTTGCCCTAGTCTTTCCGGTCTGACTAAGAAAACTGCATGTCATAGCGATGTAAAAAACCATGGCCCTTAACCTCACAAGAGGAAGGGAAAAGGTCTAGCACACTAGATGGCTAAATAACTATATTTTGGCCACAATCTTGGAGAAGACCCAATGCATAGAGTTAAATATTTTTAAATGTAAGAATTAGTAAAGGTATGCTCTTACATATTTATTTACTCTGTAAGAGCAAAAAATAATATCAGAGAGGAATAAACTGTGGCCATGAACACAAAAGGGAATCAAATTTATTGACATTTTCACCAGATAGAATTTATAGCTGTTAATAGCAATTAGAATTTTCAAACTGTCTTTAGCCTGTTGAACATTTCATTTATAGAGCTCAAGTAATATTATTACTATTTTTCTTAAAAGGTTAATAAGGTAGCTGGATGCAGTAATCCTGTAATCCCAGTACTTCGGGAGGCTGAGGCAGGCGGATCCCTTGAGGCTACGAGTTTAAGACCAGCCTCAGCAACATAGCAAGACCCTGTCTCTACAAAAAAAAAAAAAAAAAAAAAAAAATTTAGCAGGGCACAGTGGTGAACACCTACAGTCCCAGCTACTTGGGAGGCTGAGGCAGGAGGATCACTTCAGCCCAGGAGTTGAAGGTTGCTGTGAGCTATGATCACGCCACTGCACTCTAGCCTGGGTGACAGAACAAGACCCTGTCTCAAAAAAAAAAAAAAGGCAGTTATTATTATCTTTTCTCTTAAGAAAAAGAAGCCTGAGCTGGGCATGGTGGCTAATGCCTGTAGTCCCAGTTGCTTGGGAGGCTGAGGCAGAAGGATTGCTTGAGCCCAGGAATTTGAGGTTGCTATGACCTAGGCTGACGCCACGGCACCCCACCCTGGGCAACACAGTGAGACTCTGTCTCAAAAAAAAAAAAAAGAAAAAGAAAAAGAAGCCTCGATACTAAGGTGCAGGCCCAGTACACTACCGCTGCTACCACCCTACCTAATTCTGCATGGCCAATGCATCTTCTCTATTCACATTAGGGAATTCTGGTATATGAATGGTGTCAAAACCAGGTCTTCAGTAGTGAGCCCATCTCAGACGGCACCCTTACCCTGGCTTGATTTCAGACTGGCGCCTCACAGCACTGTATCGGATGGCAATGGTGCATGCTTTAGACAAAGACCGAGCGGCTTCTCCCACAAGGAAGGACCTGACAAACACCATGGTCCCGTAAGTCAGCTTATTACTCAGGGGTTTCACATACGTGCCATCAGGCCTCACCTGGAAGAAGAACATGGCATTGATGCTTCCTTTCGTTAAGTCCATGGCAGTTTAGTGGTTGTCAAAGTGTAATCCCTGGAACAGCAGCATCAGCATCACCTAGCAACTTCTCTGAAATACTACATTTCAATTCCGACCCTCACTTACTGAATCAGAAACTCTGTGGGGTGGGACCTAGCAATCTGGATTTTGACAGGCCTCCCCATGACTCTAACACATGTTAAAGCTTGAGAACCACTGGGTTAGCAAACCAGCTTATGTTCTTCACCTCAACTGCTTCGATTTCACTATCACAATAAAAGAAGCATCAGAGGTAAAAATACGTTATACTTTCTATAAGAACAGTCCCTGCTAGTCCCATTGTTACCAACAGCCACTACAAGCCCCATTTGATGCTTCTGTTCTATTTTCTGTCTAAATATACCTGGGCATACTTCATCAGCATGTTTTCTCTGGGAATACGGTAGTTGTCCATCTTGAGGTAGCCATTATCCATCTCATCATAACCAAATTTGGGGCCGATGTCTCCAACAGTAATACCTACCACAGATAAAAGGAAAGTCATGAGATGTTTATGCTTTGGAATTCTTGGCCTTCCCTCCTATTCTTCAGTTCTGCATTCCACTTTTCGTAGAATAAAATGTTCCGTTTAATTTTCATCTCGACATCAGATGAACAATTCTTACCTGGCAACGGCTTATGGGTTCCCATTTCACGAATAGGTACAATGAAGGCATGTAATCCATAGCATTTCCCCTTCGTGATGAGTTGGGCAAGAACTATTGCATGATTTGAAGTCTTTCCAACTATAACATCAAAGAAAATGGGAAAGAAAAGTGAGCAAATGTTCTTAAATTTTCAGGGGGAGAAATGTATATGTTAAATATAACACTAGACTGTATCAATAAATTGTGTCTAGAAAGCCTTTTTTATCTTTTTTTTTTTTTTTTGAGACAGAGTCTCACTCTGTTGCCCGGGCTAGAGTGCCGTGGTGTCAGCCTAGCTCACAGCAACTTCAGATTCTTGGGCTCAAGCAATGCTACTGCCTCAGCCTCCCAAGTAGCTGGGACTACAGGCATGTCCCACCATGCCCGACTAATTTTTTCTATATATTTTTAGTTGTCCAGCTAATTCTTTCTATTTTTTAGTAGAGATGGGAGGGGGTCTCACTCTTGCTCAGGTTGGTCTCGAACTTCTGAGCTCAAACGATCCACCTGCCTCGGCCTCCCAGAGTGCTAGGATTACAGGCGTGAGCCACCACGCCCAGCCCAGAAAGCCTTTCTGCTGACAGTATCACACCTAGCTTTCAGAAAGAAATTTCACTTAAGCTGACTGTTATTAAAATTTACTGAATTTTGGCAAAGCAATTTTTGTTTTAAAAAAGATCGCTTTACTTTCTTTTCTACTTATTTCTCATGTATTTACATAAAGAAAATTCTAGAATAACCGTAAAAACAGTAATTTAACAGGAAATCACTGTTTTACGGTTATTCTAGAATTTTCTTTATATAACTCCATGTGAAATACATATCCCAAGACAATAACTCAGAATGGAAAAAGATATAAAATAAAAATGTCATAAAGCTATTTATTTAATATATTAAGAATTTGAGGGCCGAGCGCAGTGGCTCACGCATGTAATCCCAGCACTTTGGGAGGCAAGGCAGGAGGATCGCTTGAGGCCAGGAGTTTAACACCAGCCTGAGCAACAGAATAAGACCCTGTCTCAAACGAAACAAAACAAAACAAAAAAAACCCAACTCAAATGATGCTTAATAATATCAAAATGATGAATCAAACAGGGAATATTAAGTTATTTTAAATGGTGACTATGGAAACACTGGCAACACATGGGCATGAAAAGCAGAATCAGGATAGCTGTCACTTCTGTGCTCTGTAAAATGTATAAACATACGTAACATGAACCATAGGAAAATGTGAAACACCTTAGAATAAGACTTAAAGGTTTTTTTCTTTATTTCAAAACGATATTCTCATATAAGCTCTAAGTTCTGAACAAAATCTCATAATAACTCTTCAAAACATCTCATAAATGCTGAAAAATTCACTTACGCCCACCAGGCCACCACTTAATAGAGGTCACAGTAGGACTGTTGAGAATGAATTCTTGGGCTTCAGGGTCATATGTAGCTGTGGTTTCCAAGCCTCGAAGATGAGTTCCTTAGGAGATAAGTTACATTTATTTCAGATAAAATATGGGGGAAATAATAAGACACAGGGTAATATTTCCTGCCCAGTCCTTTAAGCTCTAGTGTCTCAGAGAAAAACAAATTCTAACAAAATGTTTGTAGATGAGCTACAAACGGTTGATAACCAAGATACTTAATTTCCTATACTATCAGTTTCCCATTAACCTGAAAATATAAGCATCATGCCTGTCCCTGTTTCTGTATTTCATTTAGAGGATTTCTAAGATTTATTTAGATCAACCAAAAGAAAATGTAAAAGCAGCCTATAATCATATTTTTATCAGATCGTAATGTATGAATTAACAGGGACGTTAACTGTCTTTTTAAACCCATCTCTAAGTTGCAAGTATGCCAATTTCAACTGTCATGTATTCTGTTTACCACACCAATTCAACATTCCAGAATTCTGTACTACTGAGAAGAATAAGATAACATGATAGGAAGATGCTTCACCTAAAGTTCTTGTAAATTGAGAATTTCTCTCAGAATGATCATTAGAATGGAAAAATAAAAGCTTCAAAAAAGTATAACTATTATGGGGGAAAAGACCTAGAAAGTGACTTTTAAAAATGACTAGAAGTCCAATAAGGTCTGAGTTCACCCTGTAGATTTCCAATACCAGGCCTTCACTTAGTCCTAGCTGGTTCTTTAGTGTGACAACGAAGGGTTTCCAGTTGCATATATTACTGGAGACTTGTGTCTTAAATTCTAGTACAAATACGCCAAAGTTCTTTGAAAAGAATTATAGAAAAATGTTCTGGGTGGCAAACTCCATAATAATACTGAAGCAAATGCTGAGACCCTTTTACCAAACTGCTTTGATAACACTAACCTCATTAAAAACTTAAAACTCTGAAACATTAGAAACTTCCAGTTCAATAACAGAAATGGCCAATTTATGTGTGATATATACAACCTTCCTTGAAGCGGGAGTCAAGAAACCAGACACATAGACTCCTTTTACCAAAGCAGCAGCTTTTACAGAAAAAAGATAATATATTAAACAGAACGGATAAGGACAAAATGTTTTCAAAAGCACAACTGAACCAAATAGTATTCCACTTTGAGTCTTGTGAAAATCCTGTAAACTACTACTCAGCACCCAATAAGAAAAAGCAGCTGTAAAGACATAAGGAGCAAATGGCAAATATACATTGAGCCAGTTTTTCTGAAACCTCCGAGCAAAGAAAGAGAAGCCAGAAGCAAATGAAGCAAACACAGATGCCAACACAGAACAGGTGATAAAAGGAACAGCTGCCACCTCCAGCCCCACGTAGGTTCATGAAGAAAGGCAGGTGGGGGATGGTAAGATGAACAAAAGGCGGTAGATACAGAGCTTGAAACCAACTGCCTGCAAGTATTACTTGTCTTAACTTTTCTAATCTCTGGCCAAGCCACCTTCAGAACTTTACTAGATTTACTGAATTAAAGTACAAATAACTTCAAGGCACAAAATGTTGCACATTTTGGTTATGATAAGCTACTCATTTCCCTCAAGCAAGTCAAAGAGATGCATACTATTAATTTACATTTCTTCTGGAATTTGTAGAAGTTCCATAAAGTATCAGTAGTGAAGGCAATCAGATAGTAACAAAGAATACTATATGCACAGATTCTATACAACTTCAGTAAAACTAAAAAAACCACTTGGCAAATAAGGCCTGACTTGCAATTCTTGACCTTCTGAAGGGGAACTATGAAGAAAAAAATCAGCATATCACTATGATAACATAACCTTTAATTTCCACTGACCAAAGTAATGTGTAAGCCAAAACCTGGACTCTCAGAGAGAGCTCATTTAAACAGATCACAGAGCAGTGACATGCCCTTGCTAGCACACGGTGGGCACTCCATACATGCTAAGCTCAAAGGGACCCACCCAACCCAGAAGGTAGACTGAACACACCATACCATGACCCATCTCTGTCTGGGCATAAGTGCCAATGATCTCCAAGTTCCAGGCGGGCATGAAGAAGCGCTCTTGCTGCTCCTCAGTTGCCTGGTGAAGCAAGGTAGGCAGGAACATGCCCAAGTGGAGATCCAGAGGCTCAGGCCGCCCTCGGTGCACAAAGCTTCCAATACCAAGGACGGGCATTTGAGAGAAGAATCATCAGGTGTGAGATAATCAGCAATTTAAACAGATAGAGCAAGGGAAGGAGAAAAAAAACTTTCTGTAAGTATAAATTAGTTGCATGCACTTTATCATGAATAGGAGCACCGCCCCTTTCTGTATTACTTTTAACTCTGGACAATTTCCATTTTTCCTAAGTTGGCAAGGAGTATGGCAGAGATTGGCTACTGATTCCAAAGCCTAAGCAGCACAAAACCATGCGTGCAAGGCAGAGGATTCCAGCCTAGCAATTAAATCAAAGGAAATAAATTTGAAAAGGTTATACAGAATGGAGAATCAAAGGGGTACAAGGATTTCTTCTGACAAGAAGGTGAGACATGAGGACACTGTAGTTCTCTCAAAGTGACAATATGATTCCCCAGAGTAAAGCTTTTCCTGGATGCAATTTCAATAATGCTTCTAGGCTAGGATATGTTGTTTTGTCCTCCAGCATAGGTCCACATTCCTCATATAACTCCAATCATTTTATTCAGATTCATGTCAAATATTCAGCTATGCTCTACTGTAATAATACAAAAATTGGCAGTGCTCTTCATCCCAATAATTTATTTCAGAAATTAAAAAAATGCAATTTCTAGGTAAGACCATAGGAATTACAGTTACAGACTCATGCATAACAAGCTCTCCATTACAATTGTATAGGAATTATCACTAATGATAATAAATACATTGGCTTTAGTTATTTTAAATCCACTTTTTGGGGTCATTCTTTTCCGTTTAAAATCTGTAGGTGCCTTAAACTTCTGTGTGGACTTATTTCTAATGATAGGAAATACTTCTAACATGCTTTTGTATTTTTCCATATTATTAGTATTTTTTTTTAACTTCCAGCTTCGAATCAGTCAACTCTATTTACTCTTATTATTCTATTTAATTATCTTAGAAATGAGCCTAAACAATGCTTCAGTTTTTAAATTTCTCCAACAGTTTGTTCCATACAAGGTAAAGAGAAAAGTATCCAGGGCACAGGCAAGGACTGATCAATAATTTCTTCCATTCACGGGGCTGTGCTTGCAGCTAACCAATCACAAAAATCAAATGTGTGACTGAATCTCTCATTTTACAGAGAAGAAATTAAGGCTGAGATGGATTAAATGCCTTGCTCAAGTAAAAAATAAATAACTAGTGGCAAAACAAGGACAAGACCCTTGTCACCTAATCCTGTCTCCTAGTTGAGGAAATGATGGTACAAGTGCAGCATGGGCTAAGGACTCTGATGAGGACACTAAAAGACATGCCAAAAAAAGCCAGAGCTGTCCATGGTAGCATCAAAAGTGGAAATCCTGCAAGATGTTACAACTGGTGGAAACTGGGGTACTATTTTTACAACTTCCTATGACTCTACAATCATTTCAAAATAAATTTTTTTTAAAAAAATAGAGGAAATCCTAAGCTAAACACATTTCATGGGATGAGAGTGCCTTTCAATCACAAACAGGAATGTCAACTGTCCCCAGCATGTAAAAGACTAGTGTCTCGGAAGAAAAATCAATGTATGCCTAGGACCTGAAAGGAGGAAAGTCTAAGTTGGACTGAAACCTGAGGACAGCCACTTTTGGTGCTTTCATGGAAAACTATTTTGCTTGATTAGAAATCAGAGCAATCCCTGGTGAAAGGGAAGGCCAGGAGGAAGCACCCATGAGATCTGTGTCTCATGGAAGGTTTGTGTCTGTGTGGTACATCAGGGAGCAAGGACAAGTGCTGCAAAATAACACCCAGAAGGGCAGGGTGTAAAAACACTACAGTCAGAGACTGTACTGAGATTGAAGAACGTTTTCAGGAAAAAAAAGTCTCCTGTAACTAAGATAAGGATTATTTGGAAGTGGATGAAATTGAGGAATGCTACAAAGGGAAAGCGACCTGGCTAGTTTTTGACTTAACCCTAGGTATTTGTTGTAAAAAGTTGGTTGTGTGAGATAAAGATACTATTTTTAAATAACTTATTGTAAAATTACAAAGCGCCAACAATATATTATACTTGGTGAAGCACTAGAGTCAGTTCTGTTAAAACTGTAACATCAAAAGGCCTTGCCAGTCTCTCCTTCCAAATGATACAGGCTGGAAAGGCTGGTGACCGATACTGAAGAAAAACAATTAGATTAATAATATAGGAGAAAGGAAGAAATAAAAATGCACCTCTGTAGACAGCATTATAATCCTAGGAACTCAACAATGACAACGAAATACCAGCAATAATAAATGAATTGAGAATAGCAGCGGCTACAAGGAAAAAGAACTGACTGCATTCTCATCCATTAGGATTGTTCAAGTGGAAACCCCAGCAAAGAGAAAGGTTACAAAAGCAATAACATATCTTATATTTGTTAAATAACTTAGCTCAGGCTATTAAAGATTTAAGAAAAAACATAAATACCAAATAGAATGAATAAAAGAAGATATGAATAATATGAAACAAACACCTAAATTCTGGCTGACAGTACTAAATAAAGGTAACACTTCCCAAGAAAATAGAAGGCTTTAATGTGACATTGATTTAAAACTCCTATAGAATATTTTTTTAGAACTTGACACATTGAGATCAGAATTCAACTAGAAGAATAAGCAGGCAAGAATACCAAATATGTGAATCTTGAAATGTAATAATAGTGGGCTTATCCTATCAGATTTAAAAATATCTTACAAAGCAACAATGAGCCAAACTTACATTAGGAGAAAAACAAAGAAAGAAACAAATATATCAACGTAATACATTTAAGGTTTCAGAAATAAATTTAAACCTCTATAAAACAAACTAGAAAGGACATAATGGGAAAAAAGCCACTAGTTAATGAACGTTAGAAATCTAGGAAACCGTATGGGATTCATTCCCACTCCATATCATACACAAGTCAATGCATTAAACATAAAACAAAGCAAAACATTGGAAGAGAATTATCCAAGTTATGGAAGGGAGAAAATTTATATCTATTCAGAGGAGGATGAGTTGAATACACAGGCCAAAACACTTAACAAAGCAGAAGGTAATGGTAAAAATATTAGACAGATACAATATTATCACATAAGGTCCATACGCAGATTCTATTTAACCAGTACTCAAAGGGAAAAAAGTCCCATTTTATATACAGGAAATGCAAACAGTAAATCAAAGCATTTAATAACATCCAGGCTCACTAGCAATGGAAAATTAAAACTTTAATTCTTAGATACATATTTAAGTAGCAAAAATAAGGTGGCCATATTGATGAGGCTATCAAGATACAGAAAGAGAAGCTGTTAAGTTTATTATAAACTGGTTCTGTGTTTCAGGAAAAGTCTCAAACTATGCAGCAAACTATAAAATGCTCATTCCCTTCAATGCAGTAATTCATTTCTGAGAAAAATATTTCAAAGGCATAATCCCAAAGAATATAGTTTTCATAAAGAAGTTTATATTTTTTTCCATAATAGTGGGGAGATTGGAAAAGTCCAAGTCCCCAGGGGAGCAAGATTCATGAGAAGTCCAATAGGGAAGAGAATCGCTTGGGGAAAAAAGAACAGGGCAGTATTTAGTATGGGGAAAGAGGGTGGTGAAGATGAGGGAAAGACAGACTGATAACTTACAAATCAAATTTATCATCTCTCCAGTTTCAAAGAAAGAAAGATGCTCTTTATTTAAGTGGTGATTTTTTTGTTTGTTTGTTTTGTTTTTGAAAGAGTCTCACTGTTGCCCCAGGCTAGAGTGCAGTGGTGTCATCACAGCTCACAGCAACCTCAAACTCCTGGACTCTAGCCATCCTCCTGTCTCAGCCTCTCGAGTAGCTGGACTACGGGCATGCGCCACCATGCCTGGCTAATTCTTCTATTTTTAGTAGAGATGAGGTCTCGCTCTTGCTCAGGCTGGTCTCGAACGCCTGAGCTCAAGTAATCCTCCCACCCTGCATATTTAAGAATTAATGATGGGAATTTACAAGTATACTGTACCATCTTCAAGGACAATGACTATTATATAAACTCTATATTCCTAAATAAATAATATAAAACAAGACAAAAAGAATCCCTATGAAGTGGCCAGATCATGAAATGATCAAATATCTGTGAAAAGCAAACATACTACCTGCTTTGTGACCTAAAGAAATGTAGTCAGGATGATAACGCTGGACCGGATTCCTCGAGGCTGTTCCTTCAACCCCGGAACCCCAAGAAGAGGAGCCCTCTGAGGCTCAGGCCTCTGCCTTTGATTAAGGCTCACAGAACCAGAGCAGGTGTGTGTGGGGATTTCTTTGAGTGTCTTTAGAGAAGAAAAGACACACTCCAGAGAGAAGAGACAAAACTGGAGACCAAGCCTTTCTGCACAGGATGGAAACCTAGAATGAGCCTGAGCAACACTGAGTCTCATGTCTCAGCAGCTACGTAGAGGTGAAAGAGTCCCAAACTCAAAGTTACAGCTAATTCTGAGAACACTTCAGACAATCATTGTTCATCAATCAATTTTCCAAAGTCTCAGAATTTAAATAATTAGATCTCATTCGGTACAAGCTGCTTTACTGCCAATTCCCTTGATGTTGAAGGACTTTTTACGTATTCTACATAAGGCAATACTATCTGGCTGGTCCAACGGTAGTGGGTTATCAAAACTTACTAACATTAGTGTCACTAAAGTTGGTATACAACCCTATACAACCCCCGACTTGACTGGCTTATTATAATAAAATTTTTTTAAAAAAGGCAATACTGTCATACGATGCAAATTAACCAACTCCCTGGCTTCCCTGGAAAAGAAGAAGAGTCAACAAAGAATACCAAAATGAATTCACCGAATTCCAACAGGAAGCAAGACCTAATCTTACAACATTGTTCTCTAAAGTAAACTACAACTGCAAACTAAACTACAAGACAAAGTTGGTTCAAACATAACAAAATATCCAAAACTAGAAGCATTAAGGGAAAGAAAACTCTAATAAATGCAAATTCATGTAAAGCAACATAGGATCTTAGCCCAATTTCTGTTCTCAAACCAGTAAAATTCAAGACTTCATTTCTTCCTCTCTCCTTTTAAAATTTAGGGCAAATGTGATGTACTTTATAGAGACAGAGGCATTAGACCCACAAGAGATACACGCAACTGACCCATCAGCCTCAGAATATTTCACATCTTAATCTTATGCCTCTTGTGAATAACATGACTTATTAAGTCAAATAAATTCTACAATGATGGTACTAAAGCAAAAAAAGGGTTCTGTACCACAAAGCTATTTCAAAATTATAAAACACACACACACAAATGCACATTCAAGAGAGGCAGATGGCATGAAGAATGTTATCTTTCTTCCCTTAGGAAACCTCTCTTCAGGCTTGTAATTTCAGCATTGGCCTTCCGGAAGCTAAAATCTTGGGTGTTCAGTAAGGAGTCTGTAATGTCAGACCATTACCAGAATCTACAGCCCCCACGGAGATCATGAGGAAGATCATTTTCCTTAATCCAATTCACAAAGCAAAAAGCAGCAAATTGAACACAAAATGAAGTTTCCCTGATACTTACATCCCCTCTTCTTTCCCTTTCACTCCTCCCATTTTGATAATTGGATATGAGGCTGGGCAGCTGAAATTCAAAATACTTAAACCCACCAATGGCCTTGTCTATGAAAACAAACCTATTTCACATTAAAACCAAAAGCAAAACTCTTTAAAAGAAGCCAGGCATTTAAGGGACAATTTAATCAAGAATTACTGGCAATACAAAGAGTCCTCGGGCACATAGGGAAAAAAACGTATAAAAAGACTGCTGGAGTTAAATGAAGAGAATTACAGACTTTTCCAAACTGCCTTATAACCCTGCTAATAGGCAATCAAAGAGTAAGGCATGTAGATGCCATCTCCCTCTGCCCCCATTAAAACCCACACCTTTAACTTTATTAAAGCAGAGAGGCATCTTCCAGATACTGCTGAGGCATCAACTCTCTGAAGAACTGCCAACAGTCTTTAATAAGTAGAGCAACATAACGGGTGCTTTGCTATACTTTAAACCCTAACTTTCCAAACTGTTCAGCACCCATTAACAGGGAGTATATGCAGCAATGATAAATCACTTTAAGAAATAATATGGAATGCTGTTTACAGGCCAGAGCTTTGGACCAGTTTATGGGGAAATGACCCAGGAGAAAACGAGAAGCTGAATTTTGATTCAACAATTTAAAAAATAAAATCCCCAATATGTAGCAGCACAAAAAAAATCAAATGTCAGGAGTCACTGTTAATTGAAATCCTGAGGTGGGTTACCCAGGGACTGTCAAATGTGGACTAACCGTGGCCCATTTCCGTCTGGGCGTAGGTGCCAATTATCTGAAGTCCTTGGGATGAAAGCAGCCATTTCTCTTGCTGAGCAGTGGTGCCCTGATTCAGCAAGGTGGGAATAAACATGGAGTAATTGAGGCCCACAGGTTCCACAAAATTGACCAAATGTAGTCTACAGGAGAGAAAAGAAAAGGATCTCAGCCTTATTCTGGAAACTGCATTCTACCACCCATCCTTGACAAGTAGCTTTGGCTCTCAGGATAAAGGGTAGGAAAATTTAAACCCCTTTCTTTTTTTTCTTTTTTTTTTTTTTGAGACAGAGTCACTCTATTGCCCAGGCTAGAGTGAGTGCCGTGGCGTCAGCTTAGCTCACAGCAACCTCAAACTCCTGGGCTCAAGCAATCCTTCTGCCTCAGCCTCCCGAGTAGCTGGGACTACAGGCATGTGCCACCATGGCTGGCTAATTTTTTTCTACATATTTTTAGTTGGCCAATCAATTTCTTTCTATTTTCAGTAGAGATGGGGGTCTCGGTCTCGCTCTCGCTCAGGCTGGTTTCAAACTCCTGACCTTGATTAATCCGTCCACCTCGGCCTCCCAGAGAGCTAAGATTACAGGCATGAGCCACTGCGCCCGGCCATGTACATACTTTTTATTGTCATTTTCTATACAGTATAACAACTAACACAACTAACATAGCATTTACACTGCATTAGGTATTATAAGTAATCTAGAGCTGACTTAAAGTATATGGGAGGATGTGTGTAGTTTGTATGCAAATACTATGCCATTTTATATCAGGGACTTGAACACCTGCGGATTTTGGTACCTGAGGGGGATCCTGGAACCAATTCTCCATGGATATTGAGGGATGACTATATGTAACATCTATAGATAAATATCTCTATGTTGGGGTGCATATGTTAACATTTTTTGCTGGTATATGTACATCATCAAAGTGGAGGTCCCTACAGCAGTCTGTGGACTCCTGGAGCCAGACCTGTATGTTCCCCATCGTGTTTCCTCGTGGCCTGCACAGAGCGCATGATAAGGCTCAACTGCCTCTCTGACCTGCAGATTGAAGGAGTGGATACGCACGTTGGGAAAGGTGTTTTATGGCATAGGAACAACATAAACATCAACTCAGGAAAAAAGCACTGAATAAGTTACCCTTTGGCAAAGCAACAGAAGCAATCAAATAAAACGTGAAGATTGGAGTCTCATGTGAATAATACTAATAATATCTATAGTTATTGAGAGCTCTGGGCTTCAACCAGGGGCCTCCCCATATTCTCACAGCAGCCTTACGAGATGCAGGCCAGGTTGGGATGTCAGTGGGGTTGGTTTCACAGACGTCTGTGATGCCTTTTGGAAGGAGGGCTGCCCTGGGACAGTTTGGGAAACTGCTTATGTTCACTTGTCCCCCCAGGGGAATTCAGACCCAAAGAGATCCCAATCATGTGCCCTCCTGTGTAAAATGAGTTACAAAAATAGAACTGGGAAAAAAAAAGTAATTGAGCTTCCATATGTAATGACGTTATCATTGATCTGCTGGTCACAGGAGAGATGCTCTGAGCCGTTTTCCCTGCAAGTGGAAAAAACCAAGCTGCCCTGCCGACCTCCCTTCTGGGCAGGGCACCCTGGCCTCTGCTGCAAAGCCCAGGGCACCTTCCTCTCTGGGTGATTGACATACCTCAGTCTCCTCTCTTTTTCTGCCCACAGTCAGGGGACAGAGATGCTGTGACAGCTGGTCACTCTGGCTTTGAAGAGCGCAGGGCACTAAATGGTCTAGGCAGGGTCAGCTTCGTGGGTGTGTGACCTGTGAGTCACACGGGGCCCATGTTCAGAAGGGCCTTGTGCTTGGTTCAATGTTTTGCTATTGCTCTGTTAAAATTCTTAATCATCTTTCAACAAACGGCCCTATATTTTAATTTTGCACTGGACCCTGCGAATCACGTAGCCGGTCCTGGGTCTAGGCTAGGGTAGGGTAGACCCAGGGGCCCAGGTTGGGGGACTTGCTCCAGCTGGCAGCGAACCCTGGGCTCATTGCCACCTTTGAAATCAAGTATAGAAATAAACTTAACCTCAAACTGGACTTCAAATAGTTGTATTACAAAGTCCCCCTTGGGCAGAATAGACAAAGAAGGCAGCTGCCTCCCAGGATGATTTGGGGGGTGGGAGCCTGCCCTCTCTTTATTCCTGGACCCTGAAGTGCTCCCCAAGTTTGGGGCCCACCCAAGATGCACATGGAGGTTGTACCATCAGCCTCTTTCATTGTCCTACTGGGAAATTAGTAAAGACATCATTTAAAATTGAATTTTAGCAATGCTGAGAACAGTCAGAGGCATGTCCTGTGGCCACCCTGTCCACCCTGAATGTGGGTTAACCCTACCCTTAACCCCTAACCCTGGGTTGCTGCTGCCTCAGTTGTTCCACCCAATAGAGGGGCCTCCAGCTTAAGCCCAAGCCTTTGCTAGAAACACAGGCCAATAATTTTATTCTAGGCTAAGGTTAAAAATGTATGGAGAGCCAGGATAAGCAATGCACTGTGGAGAATGGGGCTGGCAGGCCTAACGGACACGCTTTCAGTGCAGGATTGCAGACAGAGGATGGGAAGAATTGCAGCTCCCATTTACCAAGCACTTGCTCTGTGCCAGACCCTTTCATACATTTTCTCATTTAATCCACAAACAGCCTTTTAGGTAGGCATCATCCCATTTTATTACAGTTGAAGAAATAGGGTCATTCCTAATGACTCAGGATTAGAATCCCTTTTGGCTCCTGTCTAATTCCGAACTCACCTGCTCTCTGGGCAGTGTGGGTTCTTCAATCATGGAGCCTGACTGTGCTTGAGATTTTAATTGATCATGAAGAATGAAATCAAGATGACTAAAACTATCCATATGGAATATTTAGGGGTTGCCTCCCTCTCCTCTCCTCTGTCCTCCCCACTTCCTTTTCTGTGCTTGTTCCCCCAGGACTGTGTGAGATGGTTCTGACAGTAGCATGCTTGTTGCTGAATGATGCAGCCAGGGAGCCATAAGGTTGGACTCTGCACCTCTCCAGGAGGGCAGAGAGGCCCTTGGTTTGTCACAGTGCCAGCTGCCAGGACAGTGGAATGAGCTTAGTGATGAGTCTTGTGAACACTGCACAGAGATACAGGGGTGTACAATTGAGTGGCCTCCTTTTGCTGAGCGCTGGCAAGCTGAAATGTTTTGCTAGTAGATACTAAACTGGTTAACATCCTATTGGGTCATAGGACGTTATCTTTTTTGCCAGTCAGAAATCCACAAGTCAACCTAACTTCGTAGTGTTTGAGCTCTAATCAAATAGTCAATAACAAAGTCAAACACAGGTGCATCCTAGATTACTAAGTGTACTTAGATGAATTTATTAACCAACAACACTGACAGGATGAGTCGTCATTTATTTCCAACCAAGTTTGGGATGGTTTTTTCTTAACAATACAGTAGTCCCCCCCTTATCCCTGGTTTTAGTCACTCTGGGTTAGAAGGTCAGCGGTAGCTTAAGGCTATGTCACAATGTCTATGTCATTCACCTCACTTCCTCTCATCATGTAGGCATTGTGTCATCTCATAGCTTCACAGGAAGAAGAAAGGTGAGTACAGTAAGAGACCGCATTCATATATTAATAACTTTCAATATAGTATATTGTTGTAATTGTTAGTCTCTTGCTATGCCTAATTTACAAATTAAACTTTATGATAGGTATGTATATAAGAAAAAGCATAGTACAGATAGAGTTCAGTACTATATATAGTATATGCAGGGTCTGTGGTCTCAGGCATCTACTGGGGGGTCTTGGGCTGTATCCCCTGTGAATAAGGGGGGCATACTGTACTTTGCTTATCTTGCAAGTTTAGATCAAACGGCAGTGTATTAAAGTGATTTGTAAACTGTAAGGTGCTAAATATATTTTAATTATGACGATTATTTTACAAAGCCCTTGAATCATAGGGTATTAGAATTAATACTGATATATGAAGGAGGGAAGAAGCTAATTATTCAATACTTATTTCTTTAACTATCATTTTTATCTCATTTAATACTTTCTTTTTTATTTCAGTAGATTTAGGGGATATAAGTGTTTTTTGTTACGTGGATGAATTGTATAATGCTGAAGTCAGGACTTTCAGTGTAGTCTACGCTGTACCGGATAGGTCGATTTTTATCCCTTATCTCCCTCCCAGCCTCCCCTGTTCTTCGTTTTCAATGTCCATTGCACTGCTTTATGACCATATATATTCCTTGTTTAGCTCCCACTTTTAAGTGAGAACGTGTGGTATTAGTTTTTCCATTCCTGAGATACTTCAGTTAGGATAATGGTCTCCGCCCAAGTTACTGCAAAAGACATTATCTCATTCCTTTTTATCACTGAATAGTACTCCATAGTGTATATATGTGGTATATACATACCACATTTTCTTTACCTGCTCATCAGTTGATTGACACTTGGGTTGATTCCATATCTTTGCAATTGTGAATTGTGCTACAATAAACAGTCGGATGCAGGTGTCTTTTATAAAATGACTTCTTTTCCTTTGGGCAGATATCCAAGTAGTGGGATTGCTGAATCAAATGGTAGGTCCATGTTTAATTCTTTGAGCAATCTCTGTACTATTTTCCAGGGAGGTTGTACTAGTTTGCATTTCCACCAACAGTGTATAAGCATTCCCTTCTCACTGTAACTGCACCAACATCTGTTGTTTTTTGACTTTTTAATAATGGCAAATCTGACAGGGGTAAGGTGGTATCTCATTGTAGTTTTAATTTGCATTTCCCTGATAATTAGTGATGTTGAGCATTTTTTTCACATATCTGGCCATTTGTCTATCTTCTTTTGAAAAAATCTGTATCTTTTGCCCACTTTTTGATGGGGTTATTTATTTATTTTCTCGCTGATTTGAGTTCTTTGTAGATTCTGGACATTAGCCCTTTCTTGGATGTATAGTTTGTGAAATTCTCTCCCATTCTGTAGGTTGTCTATTTATTCTGTTGATTACTTCCTTTGCTGTGAAGAAAATTTTTAGTTTAATTAAGTCCCATTTATTTATTTTTGTTGCTCTATTTGCTTTTGGGGTCTTAGTCATAAATTCTTTGCCTAGGCCAATGTCCAGAGGAGTTTTTCCTATGTTTTCTTCTAGAATTTTTATGGTTTCAGGTCTTACATTTAAGTTTTAAATCCATCTTGAGTTAATTTTTGTATATGGTGAGAGATAGGGGTCCAGTTTCATTCTTCTGCATGTGGCTATCCAGTTTTCTCAGCACCATTTATTGAAGAGGGGGCCTTTTCCTCAGTGTGTGTTTTTGTTTGCTTTGTCAAAAATAGGTTGTAGCTATATGGTTTTATTTCTGGGTTCTCTATTCTGTTCCATTGGTCTATGTGTCTACCTTTATACCAGTATCATGCTGTTTTGGTTACTCATAGCCTTGTAGTATAATTTGAAGTCAGGTACTGTTATGCCTCCAGATTTGTTCTTTTTGCTTAAGACTGCTTTGGCTATTAAGTTCTTTTTGGTTCCATGTGGAATTTAGGATTTTTTTTTCTGGATCTGTGAAAAATGACATTGGTATTTTGATGGGAATTGCATTGAGTCTATAAATCACTTTGAGCACCATGCACATTTTAATAATGTTGATTCTTCCAATTCATGAGCATGGGATGTTTTTCCATTTGTTTGTGTTATCTATGATTTCTTTCATCAGTATTTTGTAATTATCCTTGTAGAGATCCTTCACCTCCTTGGTTAAGTATATGCCTAGGTATTTTACTTTCTTTGTAGCTATTGTAATTGAATTATTTTTATTTTATTTTTTAGGGATGCCTTCCTCTACTCTGAAGGAATGTAATTGAGTTTTTGATTTGACTCTCAGCTTGACTGTTAGAAGTATATAGAAATGCTACTGATTTTTGTACATTAATTTTATAACCTGAAACTTTACTGAAGTTATCAGTTCTAGGAGTCTTGTGGAGTCATTAGGGTTTTCTAGATATAAGATCATATCATCTGCAAACAGGAATAGTTTAAGCTCCTCTTTCCCGATTTTGGATGCCTTTTATTTCTTTCTTTTGCCTAATTGCTCTGCCTAGGACTTCCAGTACTATGTTGAATAGATGTAGTGACAGTGGTCACCCTTGTCTTGTTCCAGTTCTTAGGGGCAATGCTTTCAACTTTTCCCCATCTAGTATTATGTTGGCTGTGTGTTTGTCATATATGACTTTTATTATTTTGAGGTATGTTCCTTCTATGCCTAGTTTGTTAATGGTTTTTATCATGAAGAGGTGCTAGATTTTTTTATTTTTTCAGATAGAATCTTATTCTTTTGCCTTGGCTAGAGTGCAGTGGTGTCATCATAGCTTACTGCAACCTCAAACTTCTGGGCTCAAGTGATCCTCTTGACTCAGCCTCCCAAGCAGCTGGGACTACAGGTGCATGCCACCATGCCTAGCTGACTTTTTTTCTTTTTTTGGTAGAGACAGGGTCTGGATCTTGCTCAGGTTGGTCTCAAACTCCTGACCTCAAGCAATCCTCCCACCTCAGCCTCCCAGAGTGCTAGGGTTACAGGTGTGAACCACCGTGCCTGGCCAAGTGCTGGATTTTGTTGAATGCTTTTTTTGCATCTACGGAGATGATCATATGGTTTTTGTTTTTAATTCTGTTTATGTGGTGAATCATGTATATTGATTTGCATATGTTGAACCATCCTTGCATCCCTGAGATGAAACCCACTTGATCATAGTGAATTATCTTTTTCATGAGCTGTTGGATTCCATTTGCTAGTATTTTGTAGAGAATTTTTGCATCTATGTTCATGAGAAATATTCACCTGTAGTTTTCTTTTTTTATTGTATCCTTTCCTGGCTTTGGTATCAGGGTGATACTGACTTCATAGAATGAGTTAGGGATGATTCTCTCCTTCTTGATGTTATGGAACAATTTCAGTAGTATAGGTGCCAATGCTTCTTTGTAGGTCTGATAGAATTTGGCTGTGAATCCATCTGGTCTGAGGCTTTTTTTTGGTAAGGAGATTTTTATTACTGTTTCAATGTCACTACACATTATTGGTCTGTTTTTTATGTCTTCCTGATTCAATCTTGGGAGGTTATGTGTTTCCAAAAATTTATCCAGTTCTTCTAGATTTTCTAGTTTGTGTGTGTAGAGGTTTTCATAGTAGTCATAGATGATATTTTGTATTTCTGTGGTATCAGTTGCAATGTCTCCTTTTTCATTTCTGGTTGAGCTTATTTGTGTCCTTTCCCTTCTATTTCTGGTTAATCTCATTGTGGTCTATCAATTTTGTTTATCTTTTCAAAGAACCAATTTTTGTTTCATTGATCCTTTGTATTTTGTTGTGGCTTCCATTTCATTAAGCTCTGCTCTGATCTTTGTTTCTTCTGCTAGCTTTAGGTTTGGTTTGTTCTTCTTTTTCTAGTTCCTTGAGGTGTGACATTAGGTTGTTAATTTGTGATCTTTCTGTCTTTTTGGTGTAGGCATTTAAGGCTACAAAATTCCCTCTTGGCACTGCCTTTACTGTATCCCAGAGATTATAGAAGCTTGTGTTGTCTTTGTCATTCAATTTGAAAAATCTGTTGATTTCCATCTTCAGTTTGTTATTGACCCTAATAACATTCAGCAGCAGGTTGTTTAATTTCCATGTATTTGTGTAGTTTTGAGAGTTTCTCTTAAAACTGATCTCTAGTTTTATTTCCACTGTGGTCTGAGAAGATACATGGTATGATTTCAGTTTTTCTGAATTTGCTGAGACTTGTTTTGTGGACTTACATATGACTCATCTTGGAAAATGTCCCGTATGCTGATGAGAAGAATGTATATTCTGCAGTTTTTGGGTAGAATGCTTTATAAATATATGTTAGGTCCACTTGTTCTAGAGTCCTGTTTAAGTATTTCTTTGTTGATTTTTTTGCCTAAATGATCTGTCCAGTTCTGTCAGTGGAGTGTTGAAGTCCCAGCTATTATGAGGTGGCTGTTTATTTCCTTGCTTAGATCTAATTTGTTGATAGAATTTGTTTTATGAATCTGGGATTTCCTGTGTTAGGTGCATATATATTTGAGATTGTTATATCTTCTTGTTGAATTGTTGCCTTTATCGTTATATAATGACCATTTTTGTCTTTTGTTACCATTGTTGATTTAAAGTCTGTTTTATCTGATGTGAGAATAGCTACTCCTGCTTGCTTTCGGTTTCCATTTACATGGAATTTTTTTTTTTTACATCCCTCTACCTTGAGTCTGTGAGAATCTTTGCAAGTTAAATTGGTTTCTTGGAGACAGCTTTTATTTGGGTTTTTCAAAATTCATTCAGCCAATCTGTATCTTTTAAGTGGAGCATTAAGACCATTAACATTCAATGTTAGTATGGATATGCGAGATACTATTATGTTCATCATGTTGATTTTTACCTAGATGATTTGCTTTCTCCCTTGTGTTACTATTTTATACAAGGGAGAGCTGTGAGCTTTAACTTTCAGGTGTTTTTACTCTTGTGGGTACTGACTGTTCTATTCCACATATAGGGCACTTTTAAGCATATCTTGTGGGGCAGGTCTAGTGGTGACAAATTCCTTAGTGTCTGCTTGTCTGAAAAAGGCTATTTCTCCTTCATTTATAAAACTTAGTTTTTCAGGATACAAAATTCTTAGCTGACGGTTATTCTGTTTTAGAAGACTAAATAAGAGACCCCAATTCCTTCTGGATTATAAGGTTTCTGTTGAGAAGTTTGCTACTAGTCTGATGGGTTTTTCTTTGTAAGTTAACTTGATGCTTTCATCTGGCAGCTTATAGGATTTTCTTCTTCACTTTAACTTTGGCCAGACTGATGACTATGTGCCTTGGTGATGTCCTATTTGCCATGAATCTTCCAGGTGTTCAATGTCCTTCTTGTATCTGGATGTCTAAATCTCTAGCTATACCAGAAAAGTTTTCTTCAATTATCCCCTCAAACAGATTTTCCATGCTTTTTGCTTTTTCTTCTTCTTCCCCAGGGATATCTAGAATTCTTATATTCATTCACTTTGCATAGTTTCATATTTCTCAGAGAGATTGTTCGTTCTTCTTGATTCTTTTTTCTATTTTTTTGACTAAGCGGATTTATTCAAAAGCCCTGTCTTCAAGCTCTGGAATTCCTTCTTATACTTGGTCTAGTTTGTTAAAACATTCTGCTGTATTTTGAAATTTCCTAAATGACTCTTTCATTTTCAGAAGTTCTATTACATTTTTTCTTATATTATCTATCTCTTTAGTGAATTTTTTCCTTCATGTTCTGAATTACTTTTTTGGTTTCTTTGTGTTGATTTTCAACTCTCTCATCCATCCCATTGATCTTACTTGCCATCCATATTCTAAATTACATATCTGACATTTCAACAATTTCCTTTTGGTTGTAGTCCATTGTTGGAGAGCTACTGTGATCCTTTGGGTGTGTTTAAACAGCCTATTTTTTCATGTTGCTGAAATTCTTATGCTGGTTCCTTCTCATCTGAAGCCTTCTCTCTCAGCTCAAAACAGATAGCTTTGCAGTATACCTGTTCTCTCCTGGGGCATCTATTGCTTGGTGAAGAGAGGGAGAGGTTCCTGGATGGTGTGCTTGAGTCCTACTCCAGAAGACTGAACAGGTAGGAGAAGGATGGACACACTGTGAGCCTTTAACACTGCTCTTCTCCTGTGTCTCACTATTCCCCTGTGGTTAGCATGGGGCTGCTGTGGCAGGGCCATGATCAGGGCCAGCCTGTGGTGGGGTAGTCCAAGTTCTGGCATCAGTGGCTGTATTGACATTCACCTCACCCAGGCCCATCTGCAGTGGGGCTTCCCAGGTGGTGATGGCAGTGGCTGCACTGTGCAGATGGCAGATGATGGCGCTGAGGGCATGTGTTCCTCCCACATCCCAAGGGAAGTGTGGCTGGTTGGGGCCACTCAGGCTTTGGCAGCAGGTGCTGGGTCTCTGGGCACCTGCTCTGCCCAAGTCCCCCACGTCCCCTGGCAGTGGTTGGGGACACACAGTACCCGCCCATGAGGTAAGCAAGAGTGTCTGGTCTTCCAGCTCCCTCCCCTATTTCATTTAATTCTTACCAAAAAATTGGTAAGTTTCTTCTTCAGTTTCTCTGTAAGATCAGCATAATAGCAGCACCTGCTTCATTGGGCTATTATGAGGACTAATGAATAACATAGACTTACTGCTCAAAACCCCACCTGGCATACAGTAAACACATGAAAAATATTGGTTCCCTGATATTTCATTCTAGAATTTCTATTTGGTTTTTAGTTCTTTCACAAATCTGAGTTTATTTTTAAAAATAATGCTTTGTTCTTATGTTTCAAATTCCTTTTGTCTTTGATCTTTCTAAACACAGTCTTTCTTCAATGCTGTTACATAAAATGTTGCCAGTTGTTATGTCTGATTCTCATAGGGATTGTGTTTTGCTATCTTCTTTTCTAATTAAAAGATTTATTAGCTGCTACAACTCTACATATACACTAGCAAAATAAATCTTAGTCCCTATAGTTAATTTTTAGACCCATAGATTGTTAGCTAGAGATGGCTGGGTTCTTCAGACCAATTGAAAGCAGAGGAATAATGGTGCCATTACATTGTGAAGATAATCTACCTTTTCTGGACTTTTATTTTGTAACACATTTATTTGCAGTTTGGCCCAATTCATTGCTGGAAGCAGTTGTTTCATATTTTGGGGTTCTTCCCCTACCCTGGACTCTAGCATTCATTTTGACGAATGTCCCGTTATGTAATGAAAGTATAACTCTGGGCCAATCACCCCTCCTCTGAGTCTTGGTTTCCTTCTGTGTAAAAAACGGTATGATGTTAGGGCGTTTGAAGTTTCACTACCATGCACTGCAGGGCCCGCCATTGTGCAAACACTCTATGTCAACTTTTATTAGTATTTTCTTTATACTAATCTTTTCCTAGTAACATTTCTATTCCCCAAGCAAATGTAGCCTAATATTACAACCATCATAACAGTGCAATCACTATTAACTCCCTGTCCATTCCATCGTGTCCCACTAATCCACCCATCTGGCTCGTGTGTCCTCATTTCCTGGCTTTCTTCTTGTTACCCACACACCATGTAGACTCTGTCTGCATGGAGTTTTCCCAGTCTCAGTGACCCCATTCCATTTGGCCTCTAACCAAATCATCTCTCATCTTTCAGACTTCTATGAAAGTTCTATGTCTTTTATGAAAGCTTTGACCTAATCTTTCTTTTCTGAATTCAGAAGTCTCAGTAGGGAGTGCCGCAGAGTGTAGCTTGCTCAGGATTTGGTGGCTTCATCCAGGGTGTGGCTGTGGGTGTCGTCCTAACTAGACTGAACATTTTCCTAAAGGAAAAGAACATGGTGTATAGCCGGTATGTATATAGTAACACCAGTTTCAAGTAGCTGCTTCTCACTTATTTTAAATTTTGGGGTTTTGAGCATGTATTTGGTGGGAATTTGGGTCTAGTTTGTGGTTGTGTCCCTCCATAGAAGATGTTTCTGTTTTTGCCAAGTGTTCCTTGGTTAACCAGCCTGGGACCACTTTGTTCATTTTTCATTCCGGATTATTTTGTAGTGTAAATTTCAACCTCCAACCCAAGGGAGGGTAGACATGTGGTTATGAATTCCATGCTCCAGTAGGTGGGAGCTACGGAAGGAATGGAAGCTTGCAGGAATAAAAAAGAAAAAAAAAAAAAAGCCAGGGAGGTGATGAACTCTTAGATGTAATGGGTTACCTTTGTTGTTACACTGTCTTAAGCCAGGAGCGTGGGCTGGGATGTGTGATTGAGTCACCACAATTTTCAGTCCATAGGAAGAAGTAGGGGGAAGGCACGTTGTTCCCATTGTACAGAAACAGAAATTGAAGCCTAGAAGAGCACTGGAACTGGGTGTGGGGGCTCTGGGTTCTCTATGCTGTTATAACAGAGAGAGAGAGAAGCTGATGGACCTTTGTGAGAGGAAGGCGGGCAGTCTCACCCGCACAGCGCTGCCCCAATTCCCAGACTGGTCTCTAGGTCTTTCCTCTTCCTCAAAAGTCAGGTCCTATTTTCAATTCTTCAGAGGAAAAACTGACTCATTTTCATTTGTGCAGTATTTTAGAGTTACAGAGCACTTTTATACAGTTTCTTATTTTTGCTTATAAGACAGGCAAAACATGTGCTCTTACTCCAACGTTACAGATGAGGAGTCTGGGAAGCTGGGGCAGGGGCTGGCTGCAAAGGCTGCAAAGGTCAGTGGTGTGTCTGGGATTCTATCTCAGGTTCTTTGTCATCCCAGGCTTTGAGATTAGAGAGATACTTAAAATGCAAAGGATGATGTCTACCTCCCTGGAATCTTTTTTGTTTTTATTGTGGTGAAATTCTCACGATATACAATTAATCCTCTTAGCGTGAACAATCCAGGGGCCCTTAGTGCATTCACAATGTTGTGCAATCACCACTTCTATTTTCAAAACTTTTCGTGACCCCCTCCCTGGGTTTTTGTGCAGAATGAAAGAGACGATCTGTGCAAGGCGTTCAGCCCAGGGCCTTGCCTCTAGCAGGGGCTAAGTGAATGGCAGCCTGTATTTTCAGATTCTCTCCAGCTTTCTCTTAGAACCCTGGTAATGTAGAAATGGGAATTCTTTCTTGGATGTAGCCCTTCGAGAAAATCGGGTTGAGGATAAAAGAGGTATTTATGTCCCAATCTTTTTATTTTGTTTTTAAATGACATGTCAAAATTGCTCTCTTTCTAGAGACTTCCCCCAAGGAACCTCTCCTATTCCCTAAAGCAAGCAGACACATTTACCTACTGATGCCCCAGTGCTTAATGACACACTGTCATGTGGCTTCTTGTTTATTGAAGGCATTTGTCTCCTTGGCCAGGCTGTGACATGCACAGCCTTGGAGGCATCACAGTGCCCTGCATGGTCCTGGGTACAAAGCAGGTGCTTAGCAGGTATGTGCTGGATTGCCCTGAGTGGTGGCCAGCCAGCTCCAAAATTCCAGCCAGCATCTGGTGGTGACCAGAACTTTTCCTGCCTTTGAAACAGTGGGTTTGGTGACTGAGGATATGCCCATGGTGTTGGGAGACGGAGCCTGGGCAGCTCTGCGGGGTCAGGCCGCCAAAGGCTCCAGCTCCCACCCCTGCACCGCCCGCAGATGCAAGGCGAGTGCTTCAAGCAGACTAACCCGAGAATGAAATGGCTTTGGATTTTATTTAGATTTGCCCATTCCAGGAGCACAGGCCTGGAAGAAGCCCAGGAACCAAGAAGTCGTGACTGTCTCTTTGGCTTCCTATGTTGCCAGGTGTTGAAGCAAGTCTGTCTTGGTGGCCAGGAGTGGCTGAGGCAGGCGGGCTGGTGGAGTGTGGCGGGGAGTGTGGGCTCACTGAGGACCTTGCCTCCGGCAACCTCTCACACCCTGCCAGACCAGTGCACCGACCGCGCCCAACACAAGGCCACCTCCTGCCGCCACTGGAATGGCCCAGTAGGACACACTGGGGGCTTCTGCAGCCTGGTCTGGGAGTAGCTGGCTGTTCCGCAGGGTGTAGAGGTAAGGGCTGTCCTGTGGAGGGGAGAGGGGAGGGTCAGAGGTGAAGGGCCTCGCCAACCATCGTCTGCCTAGCTAAGACCTGCTGAGTCCCAATAACTTGGATGTTTTCGCAGCGCTTCCCTTTTGTAAAGCTCCTGCATTTACACTGCGCCCAAACCTTGAGTTCGGGGCTGGGGAGCTAAGGTGGTCAACACCCGCTGTGGCCTTTCTGTTTGTCACCAGCATCTCCTTCCCTGTCAAACCTGAACCTGAAAGATCGGGAACTGATAGGTGACCATGGGATAGTGCCCACCCCATGTCCTCTCACTCACTACTGGACAACTATCCCCATCACTCCATCCCAGGAACACCCAGGGGTCAAGGAAGGTCAGTGTGGAAGGACAGCTGCTTTTGTAGTAGATTAAAGAACCAGAAATGAGACGGGCAGGGAGAGGAGGCACCGGGACTGCCTCCCTGGGTCCTTTCCTTCCTTCCACCTCTCCTCTCTCTCTGTGACCTTTAATTGAGAGCCTGCCGGGTCGAGCCCATGCTAGGAGCTACTATGATACCTGAGAGTTAAGATGTGTTATCTTCTCTCATTGCCCAGTGGGGAGATGAGATGTGTGCAGAAACAGTCACAACATAAAGGAGAAAGGGTCAGTGTCTAGGGGAGGTACAAAGAGAAAAGGGAGACAGGGACAGAAGGCAGAGACAGAGCGGGGCCTGGAGAGGGGAACGTTCTCCTGGGCGGGCGGGAGATGAGCAGACGGCAGAGTGAAAGCGTGGATGTGGGCAGGCACGGCGCTTGTCTGGGAAGTGGATTCTTGTACCAGGAGCATAGAGTGTGCAATGGAGGGAGGTGAATCCCCACCCCCCTGGACTCTGGTCGGCAGGCAGTGGGGACCAGGCAAGGATTTCAAGCAGCCGTGACAAGACAAGTTACTTTCCAGGAAGGCCGATCTGTGTCTGGTAGCAAGTGTAGGGTGGACAGAAAGGGGAGAGGGGAGCTGGGGAGACGAGTCGGGGCTTTGTCAGGGGGCCAGGTGAGTATGGAAGGTGTGGTGAGGGCAGAAGAGGACTAAAGGAACAGCCACTGTGCCTTATTTATTGTTGCCCCCCATCTCCTGCTCCGGGTATGGTGCCTGGCACAGGAGAGCCCCTGGACACATCAGAGCCCTCAGAAGTAATGGGTGACTCAAGACACCTGGCCAGGGCTCCCAGGCTGCCTCCCTGACTGAGTCTCCTCCCTTTGGCTGGAGCTGCTGAGTGCTCCCTCCCCTCACTTCCGGCTGCCCATGCCCTGAGGAGCTGAGAATTTTGGTGGCAGTGAGAAGAGGTGAGATCCCAGAACATGGCAGTGAGTGGGGGTGCTCCTGATAGAACCGCCCTGGGACGGCTTTGTGCCTCCAGGTGGCAGGACGTTTACTCACGGGAGAGGGGCACTTGAGCTTGGCTCGGCTGTGGGTGAAGTTGTTGAAGGTCGTCTTATAGCCCACCGGTTCCAGCTAAAGAGAGAAAAAGGACACCTTGATTCTCTCCAAAGCTGGGAGAGACCTCCCTGTCGGAGGAGGTGGCTCACGCCAGATGCCCTCCCTTTGCGAGGGTGGGTTGAACCCAGCAAAGCCGCAAGACCAAGGGCAGAGACCAGCAGCCCGGGGGGCCAGGACGCTGGGATGGAGGTGACATCTGACTCACAAAGGGACGAGTCAGAGACTGTCAGAGCAGGGCAGGACCTTAAATCTATGCTCCCGGGTTTGCCAGGGAGGATGCTGAGGCCCAGGAGAGAGTGACCAGTACAGAATCCACAGAGAGTTTGCAGCAGGGCTGGGACCAGAACGTCTGTCTCTGGCTTCCCTTATGGGTGGCTGTGATTGCAGACACTGTATTTCCAATTTTATAAAATGATGATAATCATATTTACCAACTTCTTGAAGTGTGTGGGACTAGTCAATTTCAGGAAAACTTTGAAAGCATATTGGTTACCATGACATCGTTACCACGCTTGGTTTGTCACTCTTGGGAAACTGGAGTTTCTCACTTGAGCCACTTTGTACGTTATCCACATAGATGAAAAGATTTCCTTGAAATATCCCTGGGAGTAACTGCGGTTCAGTGAGTTCTGCCTAACACTTTTGATCCCAGGACCCTCTGAGAATGAGCCGAAAGCTGCTGCTCCCCCAGCGCTCCTCCATCCCCCCAGTGTCATTAGCCTGCCCTGGCAGGCAGCCAGCGCCTCACGGCCCCCTGGCACCATCACCTACTGCAGACTCTGTCCTGCGGGTCCAGCCCCACCCATTGTCCAATCTGCTTCCTGCCCGTCCCTGACCACCAGGCACAGCCAATGAGGGAAGTGAAAGCACGGCGCTGAGCTCGAGGCCACACCTGGCCCGTGACCGCACTTTCTGTTGTCTTAAGCCTTTTATATCTTTTATACCTGTTCCTTAGTAACACAGTTGGAGGAGCAAGGGCAGCTCTAGTCTGGTCCTGGGAGAGGTGCAAGGTGACTAGATGGAGCACAGCAGGCAGATCCCTGGGTCCTGGCTCTGTGGATGATGAGCTGCACGGCGCTGGGCAGGCTACTTAACTCCCCCGAGGGTAGGGGTGGGACTGAAATCCTGTCCTGACGTGTTGCGTTGTGAGCATCAAATAAGAGGACATGAAAGCATGTATGATCAGGGTGGCTTGCCTATATAGGATAACACTATTGCCACTTTCTTAGAGCTGGGAAAACTCAAGCCTGCAGTAACAGAACAACCCAGGGACAGAATGAATGCTCAGGGCCAGCTTAGTCCCAGTGATATTCTGGGAACTAATTGGCACAGAGGAAGGTCTTGATCATATCACCTCAATCCCATGCCCCCTCCAGCCACCGTGGCTGGTACTTCTCATAACTTCCCAAAAGAGCTGTCTCAGTCACTGGCTGTGCTTCCCGACCTCCCACCCTCTCTGCCGCTCATTCTAGTCAGTCTACAGTGTCCATCACTGGACAGAAGCTCTGGTCAAGGTCACCAATGACCTCCATTGGTCAGAGCCAATGGTCACTTTTGTCTTCATCTTGCTTCACTTCTTAGCAGCGTTCGTTAGAGTGGATATCGTCTCCTCCTTGAAACACTCACTTCTCTTGACTTCCTGGATACCACGTTCTTCTCATTCCCCTCATACCTGCCTCCCCCTTCTCATCCCCTGCTGGCATTAAAAGTTGGAATGAATGCCCATAGCTGGGTAGTTGGCCCTACCCTTTTTTTTTTTTTTTTTTTACCTATTTTTTCTCTAGGAGCTCTCAGTCAATCCTCTGGTTGTGAATACCACCTCTGTGCTAATAGCCCCACTATTTTTTTTTTTGTAATCTCCAGCCTTGACCTTCTCTGAACTCCAGACATCTGTATTTAACAGCTTATCTGACACCTTCACGTGGATGTCTGGAAGGCAGTTCACACTTCGCATGTCCAAAATGGAACTCTTCATTTTCCCTCCCAAGCCGATTTCTCTCTACCAGCTCAACCACCCATCCCATTTCTTAGACTCCAAACCAAGAAGCCATACTTTGTTCTTCTTTCCTCTCATCCACCAGCCAGTCTAAACACATCCTAATTCCTCCATTGCTATCACCCCCATCCTAGCCCCCTGCCTCCCTCACAGGATACCTGTAGCTGCCTGACGGTCATTCCAGGTCCAGCCTTGCTTCCTCCCAGCCCATCTCTACACGCAGTGGAGGGCGAGCCCCAGAGCACGTTGCCCCCCTGCTCAGAGCTATCCAAGGACCTGGCCCCTGCCCGCCTCTTTGACCTTGTTCATGTCCCTCTAGCCACACTGGCCTTCAAGTTCCTTAGACACTTCCAGAGCATTCCTGACTCTGGGCCCATGTGGGTTCTATTTCTTCTGCCTGGAACACTCTGGCCCCGGACCCCTGCCTGGCAACCTCTTGACATTCAGTTCTCAGCTCACCTGTCACCTCTTCATTGGGGCCTCCTCCTCTCTGACTGTTACCATCAGAAATGACCTTGTTGATTTGTCTACTTTCCCCCACTAGACTGTACACTCCATGAGAGGAAAGATATTCTTTTCTTTTTCACTGCTGAATCCCCAGCACCTGGAATAGTACCTAGCAGTGCTCAGTGAATAGTTGTTGAATGAATGAATGGTTGGATGAATTGAAGTCATGAAGACCTGAGTGGAGAAGCTAGGCGCAGGGGGGGAAAGCCTGGAGTTGGCCACAGGAAATGGAGTTGTTTTTCCTAGAACCAACCTTTCCTAAGGCAGGCACTGTGGATGCCGACCATGTAGCAAATGACAGGGCTGGGCAGGCACAGTGGAGCTGGGTGGGCCACTGGCCCACTCTGGGCATTCAGAGGCAGCTTCCTGCAGGAGCTGGCACCTGGCTTGAGTGTGGAGGTGAGAAGGGCAGTCTGGGATAAGGCAGAGCGCAAGGGCAAACACACAGAGGTGGGGACTGCTGGGGAAGCAGCCAGAGAGGTTAATCAAGCCTCGGATGTTTGAAAGCTGGGGACTGACCTGGTTAGGTTTTCTTTTATACAGATGACTTGACTGCCCTGTGGAGAACGATTTAAGGCAGTGGTTCATAAACCCTGCACATTAAAATCATCTGGGGAGCTTTCAAAACATACTAAAGCCAGGTTCCACCCCAGACCAATTAAGTGGACATCTCTGGGGACAAACCCAGTTGGGCATTTGTATTTTTTTTTAAGTTATATTTTATTGTAGCTAACCTATACAAGTCATAAGTGAGCAGCTGATACATTTTGCTAAAGTGAACATGCCAGCATCCAAATCAAAAAACAGAATATTACCAGTACTCAGAACCCCCTTCCCACCTTCTTCCAGTACTCTCCACCCCCAATGAGAGACACCATCCCTATGATCTAATACCAATAGACAGAAGGAAGAACAAAGAGACCAGTGTGCTGACTTCTATCACCATAAAATAAATTACAGCAATGAGAATAAACAAACTTCAACATTCATTGTATGAACATGCCATGGTATATTTGTCCATCCTATTGGTGGACATTTGGGGAGTTTCCAATTTGGGGCTGCTATGAGAAAAGTGCTGCTATGAAGATTCTTATATATGCCTTTTGGTGGATGGACCTGCTTTTGGTGTACCTGTTGGGGATATACCTAGGAGTGGAATTGTTAGATCACAGGAGATACATGTGTTCAGTGTTATTAGATATATCGAAGAGCTTTCCAAAGTGGCTACAGGCACTAATTGTTTTTAAAAGTCCCCGAATAATCCTTATATGCAACTAGCATTGAGAATTGCTGTCCTAAGGGCTGTAAGTCTGGGGACCAGGGATGCCAATTAGGAGGCTGGAGTTGTCACCCAGCACCTGGGGAGATGCAGCTACTAGCTGAGGGTAGGATTTCCACAGAAGAGGGAGCAGGAAGCAGTGGAGGAACAGGCCTTAGAAAAGAAAAAGAAAAACTTTTTATAAGAAAACAAAGGAAGGTAAAGGAAGAGGAAAACATTCCCTGGTGCTGCTGGTATTTCTGGATTCAGCCTTTGCAAAGATCTCTGGAGAAAGGAGGGCAAGAGATGAAATAGTTTAAAGCGTGTCTGTTGCCCCAGTAGCATACCCTGGGAACTTCAGCCAAAGCCTGCAGACACTATGTCATAGGACTCTAATTATGAGACATGAATTCACCAGTTACATATGTGGTTATCAGGTTGGGAGCAGGGGAGGGTGTTGTTGTGACCAGGACACTAAGGAGGCCTTGGGAAACCTGGACTTCCAATCTCCCGTGTTACTCACTGGCTGTGTGATGCTTGGCAAATTGCTTCATATCTCTGTACTTTAGTTAAAGAATATTCTGGCTAGCTGACCGCTCAGATCTGTTCTGGCTCCAATAGTCTATTTTATTTTACGTCTCTCTGGGGGTGAAATTGAAGTAAAAAGATGATGTGAAAAGTTGGCATGATGCTATAGCTTTATGTCTAAGATGGCTTTGGATGAAAACATTGGACTTTGTAATTATTTCCCCAAATTATATAGCACAGGATAAGAAACTCTTGGATGACTTTAGTTTTGCTTTGTTTTTGTTATTTTTAAATTCAGGATATGTCTGAGATAATAATGGCTAGGGAACCATGGGCAGTCTCGTCTTCCCACTATAGCTTCAGGCAATGTTTACCTTCTGTTTTCATATCTAAGCTCCTCCCACTTGTTTTTATGAAATAAAAACGCCTCTCACCTGGGTGAGCAGGCAGAACTATTGAGCTGCTTTGGAAGAGGCCAGGACCGCACGCTGAAAGGCATCAGTGAACCCTGTCTGTCGTTGAGATCTCAGGAAATAGATACCTCTTTCAAAGAGGATTATTATTATTATTTTTTTAAAAAAGGAATGAATTCACATGACTCAGCCACTGAAGGACAACTAGCCTTCAAAAACCAGATCCACAAAAGAAACATAACTACTCTCAGGAATTACCATTATGCAAACTTTGATTTTAAAAATGACTGTGGGGGCTGGGTGGGAACTTAGAAATATTTTGGCTGTAATTCAGAGTCCTGGGCTAAAAGAGGATGATGGAAGTTTTAGGAGTGGGCAGATACGTGATGTCAACAGGAGAAAAATCCCAGGACAACAAAACTAGAGAAAAGCTGAGTCTGTAATTAAATAGGCCAAGGATACAACCAATTTACATGCTGTTCTGAAAAGAAGAGGCTGCTAGAGAGGAGGAGGTGTAGCTAAGGAGAGAGTCAATATTGTGAGTCAGCCAAGGGAGATGCGGAGCATAGTGGACGGGCTGGCAGGTGTGGGAATGTTTGCACGGCGGTGTTTGGCAGGGACACCGTGGGCCTGAAACTGCAATAAAAGGAGCCTGGAGTACAGACTGTGCAGTTGCCATGGGACAAAGGGGGGATGCACAGGTCGGGCTGGAGATCGCGTTACCCACTGAGTCTAGATTAAAAGAAGCCATCAGATTGGGAGGGCATTTCATTTGCTGTGTGCAGGAGCAACCCGTGATGGGGGTGACAGGTCAAGCTGTGTGCAAACACAGCTGGACTGTTCAGTAGTCGGTGGCCAGCTGCAACAAGCAAGGCACGGGCCAGGTGTCCCGGGACTGTGTGTCCATTTCATAAAGTCCCCTTCTGGCCCATCAGAAAGGACTGGGATAGGTGGCAGGCTGAGAAAACAGGCTATGTGGATTTTCACTTTTTGATATTTAAAGGAATAAGAGCTGTGAATATGTTGAGCCCGGAGCGCTGGAAGGCTGACCATGGTGCTGGGCGCCATGACGCACGATCTCAATTTACTTTCTGAGATCTGTGTCATTTTCACTGTTTTATCACAGATGGCCGAGAGCTCATTTGCCTAAGGTCACACAGTCTGATGACAGAGTTACCCCCTCACAGGACCCCGGCATTGCTGAAACAACAAAGTGTGTGTGTGTACATACATTATCTTCAAGGGGTGTGATATATACACAAATCCTCAGAAAGTAATCCGTCAGGACCCATAAGGTGTGCTACCGTTTTGAGCTTTGAGGAGAAAAAAGTCATGTCAGCCAGTAGGTTTGTCATCATGGGGCTTAGAGTCGAGACCTTTGGATTGTCCCTTTGTCACAGCCCACCAGGCCCCTCAGTCGCTCACCATGTTGTTCCAGAGTGCGATGGCCATCTCGGCATGGGCCCGCTCTGAGAAGTGGAAACAGTCCTCAGAGAAGAAGGTAAGGTCAGGGTCCCCTCTCTGTGACCAAAGGACAATGGGATTACCATCCTGGGAAAGGTGGCACCACCTGCACCCCCATCCCCTGGGCATTTCTCCTGTCATCCTTTCTACTCTGCTGCCAACTGGCTCAGACATCAATGGAAAAAGCCCCCGATTTTGGAATTTTTTTTTTAAGCAAACATGAATTAGAGCCACCCATAGTCCATCCCTTTACTTTCAGCACCCCTGCCCTAATAGTTGAAAAGCAATAATATTTTTAGGAAGCTTTTTATTTTATTCCAATCTAGCAAATACCAGGGCTATGCCTGAGAAGCTTGGTCACTATTGATTTTCTCTTTTTCTTTCCAAGTACGTCTAAGTTCCAACCATACGAAAAAAACAGGTAAAGCAGAAACATCAACCCTTGGGAGTGCGCTGGGAATGATTAAAAAAGAAAAAGCCCACACAGAGAAGGAAATACATCTATTGCCTAAGATGAGGCCTGCACACACGAGCCTCCTAGAAATGCCTGCAGCTTACCTCGTTCAGTAGGGCGAGAGTGTTCTGGAAGAAAGGCTGCACCACAACTGCAAAGTCCTCGCGCTGCCTGTAGGAGAAGCTGGAGACGCCACTCTGGGGAGGGGAGAGATGCTGCTCAACCTTCCTGGCAAGGCTGGACAGACAGGTCAATTCCTGCTGTTGGGATAGGAGTCAGCCCTCCCTAGACAGAGGTGACTAAAGGGGCTACGAGAGGGTGACGCGTGCATTCACTCTGCACCCACTAGGGAGCACCTGCATTTCGGGGCCCTATGGTGGATTGATTAAGTGTCCAAACATAGAGTGTAAAAGGAATAGATCAGATACACTTATCCTCAGGGAGTTTATCCATCTGGGAAAATGAGACAAGGTGTAAAAACAGAGCAACCCGGGGCCTTAGGGTCCATCAAGTGTAGACTGAATTTGATTTGGGGAGGTATCTGAGGGTGAAGTTTAACCTAGGGGATCTGCTTAGAGGGGGGAAGCAGACTTGCCTTGTGAATGAAGATGGGTCAGTTTGCAGAAAGGCTCTGGGTGTGCATGTTCGGAGAGGGGACACCAAGGGAAGAGATGGACAGATGAGAGCAGGGGTGTGTTAGGAGGGGGGTCCACTCTGGGAGGCAGGGCTTCCCCTAGCTTCCACCTGGGATCTCTCATTATCCTCTTCTCCCTGGCCTTGTTGTTCAATTCACCTGGATAAATATTCCAGAGGCTATGATTTGCCTTTTAGGGACTAGCTTGCTCTCAGCCAAACCCTGCCAAACAAGTGATTTCCATAGTCCTTGCTCAGGGAGTTGGAGCAGGGAGAGGTGCTCCCAGCTGGGGCAGGAAGGGGAGGGCTGCAGGGCTCACCTGGAAGTTCCAGTTCACTGTCTTCAGTTCTTGCATCTCCTGGGAGTTTTGAGCGTATCTGAGGCAAGTGCAGTTGCTCCTGTGAGATAAGGAACCTTGTGTGGAGGCTCTCTGGGGCAGCCTGGCTCTGCTTGCCTGGGAGGCTGACTCTTGGATCCAGGTGACAGAGCCCTAACTCAGGGCATGAGGTCCAGGAGGTGGAAGAGTCGGCATCCGATGCCCAGGGCTCCCTGGGGGCACAATGCCCCTTGCCAACTCCTCCCCAAGCCTGTAGCCCCTGTGGTTTCTCCAGAGAAGGGGAGGGTAGAGAGGGGACTGGGGTTTTGGGACAACTGCCATGAGAGCTCTGTCTTTTGGTAGAAAATCACTCCTCATGTTCCTGGGCCCCTTGCTCAGAGCTCCCATGTGGGAAGGTGGGGAGGGCCGCCAGCGTGAAGCCTCTGGGACAAAGTGGAACACAATGCCAGCAGCCTCTGGGGGAGCCCTTTTGCCTGAGGGCAGGGTTCCCAGCAAGAAAGGGAGCCAGCTGGTCACTGTCATTTGACCCTAGGTAGAACCCTCATGGCAATAGTCACACAAGCTCCAGAGATACCTTTGGCCTCAGGAGATGGCAACTTCCTGCCAGGGCTCCACAGAGCTTTAATGAATTCCAGCCCCCAAAAGCAATGCTTGTCTTGCCCACAGTACCTCGCCTCTAAGGCCAGCTTTCAAGAAAAGCAACTGTTTCCCAAGGATCCTGCCCCAGGCGGGCCAGGTGCCTCACCTGCATTTCCTCTCACCTCACAAGGAAGGTATTATATTCCCACTTTACAAGTGAGAAGTAGGGGGCCCACAGAGGCTATGTGATTTGGTCATAGTCCTGTCCATAGCTCCTAAATGGTAGAGCTGGGATTTGAGGCCAGATGTAGCTGTTTTGAAAGCTCATCGCCCTAAGCTGCCTCTCAGCAGGGAGCAACTTGCCAAAGTTGGACTTTGCAATCCTAGACAGTGTTAGGGAGCCTTCAGGACCATTTGGTGTCTCCTGGTACACAGAAAAGCAAAATGGTGTCCAGAGGAATGAAGGGACTTGCATACAGTAGGCATTCACTCATGTAGAGGCACTCCAGATGACTGCCTAAGCCCCTGGCTAACTGCTCATGTCCACCCCCTGGCAGGCCTGGCTGGCTGCCTGCATGCCCTCCTTGTCCCAGTTGCCCATGCCCTGGGACTGTGACCCATCCACTTACTCCCCTTCCAGCGTGGCACACTTCCCGCCTTGGCCCTGGTGCAGGATGGCCAGCTCCATGACCTCCACCACGTTGACGAAAGTCCGCGGAAGCTGCGGGGAGTAGAGGGGAGGGTCCTCGCCTGGCCCCGGAAGTGGTGGGGAGGGGCGCTGGCTACTGCTGGAAGGAGCCCGGGGCATCATCTGCAGTCCAACTCCGCCTCCCCAATTTTACCAATGAGGAAACTGAGGCCCAGTGAGGGGTGTGACTTATGTCATCTCCCTAGATCTTCTTAGTGCCCCCATTTCGTAGATTGGGAAGCTGAGACACAGAGAAGCCACTTCTCTGGTCACAGTGCTCCAGAGGTAAGCTCTTTGCTGCAACACAATCCAGTCAGAATTTCTTCTGCAGAGCAGCGGCCCCTCCCATACCATCCAGGGGCCCACTCACGGCGGGTCTCTGCCATGTGTGCCTCACTGAACACTTTTTGCCTAAGGCACCCCCGGAGGGGATGCCCCAGTGAGGCAGCAGACAGGACCCAGGACCTGCAGCCACTCTTCCCTACCTCGTAGAGGATGTCCAGGGCCTGTTGGACGTGCTGCACGTACTCCTGGGCTGCCTGGGCCTCCTGTAAAAGGAAAAGGGGGATCTCTTCAGCCCCTGGGTTCCACTTGGAGGAGGACAGCAGCACAGGAAGGCCCGGGCTGTCAGCAGAGTGACTACAGCGGGGCTTCGGTGCTACTGGCCAGGCTGGGAAGCCCAGTCCTTGTTGCTAGTTGGCTGAGACTCCTGTAAGAAATCATCCCTTATTGCCTACTAGACACCATGGACAATCTGCACCCCTACGCTGCTCCACCTTACCTCAAACCCAAAGACAGCATAGACACATCTTGGCCTCTTCCTTCAGAAGTCCCTTCTGTCACCTGACCTCAGCCTTTTCCAGACATGTACAGTGCCCCGATGACCACGCCCTCTCTTTCCTCTGGGCTTTGGCCCATGCTGGTCCCACTGCCTGGAACTCTTTGCTCTCTTGCATCCACCTAAATATTTTTCCTTGTGATTCAGCCCAAGGATCTCCTCCTCTGACCCATATCCCCGACTGGAGGCTGATTATCCCCTCCATGACTGGAGGCCCCGTCATGTCGTAGTAGGTGCTCAGGAAATGCTTGCTGACAGAAGTGTTGACTGAGGGCTTTGCTTTATAGCATGAGGGAAGTGGTCCTATATTTTTGGATATGGCTCTGGGCTCCTTAGAAGGTGTCAGGAGACTGATCCCTGAAGGTAGGTGGTGACTTGCAGCTCCTACACTAAGCATTGGAGGGCTCATGTCTGCATGACGCGTGGGCTGAGGTGCCCAGGAAGCAGCGCCAGATGCCGGCTGAGATCTGTACACTTGGTTCCAGCAGGCACATGGCAGGCCCTGAGGAAGTGCCCCACCTGTTCACAGATGAGCCCCAGCCCACAGCTACCAGGAGGGGGTTGGGGAGCAAAATGACAGTCCGAGCTAAGAGTGAGCAGAGGGGGTCTTGCGTGCCGAGAGTTTCTGCCCCACCTCCCTTCCTGAAACTTAGCCTGAGTTAATCCCAGTGGTGGTGCGTCCAGCCCCTTTCCACAAAATGATGCTCTCAGGAGTATAAACCTGACGGTTCCCACAAGGGACAGGTACTCTGGGGCTAGTAGAGGGCATTTCCATGCCCCTGGAGTCCAGGACTCAGCAATATTTCCATGCCCGTGAGGCTGGGCAGTGAGGGGGAGAACTGACGGAAAAGCCAGCCCTTGCGCGTGGGAAGTGATGCTCATGGAGCCTTTGGCAGTCGGCCTCTGTGAGCTGTAAGGGGTGACAAATGCCTTTTCCCCCCACCCCACTGACCTGTGACTGTCAAACCTTCCATGCAACCTCTGAGGTAGGGCAGCTGCCTTTTTATAGCCAAATAAAATAGAATGTCCCCAACTCAGAACAATACGTATTCTAAAAGTTGTAACTTCCAAAAGTTTGTAAGTCTGGACGCATTTCCCTGCAGAAATGACGTAAGGAATGGGGTTGGGTTCCTAGGCCACCTGGGTGAGGTGGGTTAACTGGTGATGTCCCCAGAGGATAGCAAGCCACGCTGTCCAGACCATTCAATTCTTCCCAACCTCACTTACAACATTGTTTCGCCTGACCCCAAAACAGGGAGTGGACTCCTGGCAGACATGGGGTGGGAATTGCTGGGCACCATTTATGTGGATAAGAGAAGCTGCCGCCTCGGCAGTGCCCAGAGTGGGTCTTGTCTAGGCCTTTCTTCCGGAGTCAGGAAACCAACGAAGCTGCTTTTCCAGGGGCTGCTTGGGCAGTAGAAGAAGCCAGGCCTCACCTAGCGTATGAGAACCAGGGGTGCCCAGGAGACCATGGGAGGGGGGAGGGGCAGGGCCTGGGCAAGGGGGATGCCAGAGGCCGGCCACTTGTCAGCTACCCACTGGGGTTGGTCAGGGACCTACCGGATACTCGCAGTAATGACACAAGTCGTTGGTACCAATGAAGAGTGTGACCAGCTTCCAGTCTTCCTCCAGGTTGACTTCCTGCAGGGACAGAAGATCCTGAGTTTAGGCCTTGGTGGGGGCATGTGCAGAGCTGCTCACGGGGCCCGCCAGGCAAACCCTGAGGTTTGTATCAAAACAGAAGACGCAAAGTGGGGCCTCCCCAACCCTTGCGTTGGTGCCGGGGTGAGCAGGGCCACAGAGAGGACTGAGTATGCGTGTGTGTGTCTGCTCACACAGGGGACAAAGGTCTGTTTTCTCTCTGAAATCCTCAAAAGCAAGCTGCAGTGCGTGGATGTGTTCCACATGTCCTTGAGCCCACTGAAGGAGGGTGGATTAACAGGCCCCCTGAAACGTGACCCCAAGGCAAGAGATGCAGCTTGCCAGAGCCCTGAGCTGCGCCTGGGAGGAGTTCTTAGGGTCCGAGTGGGGAAGGGGAACTGTAGGAAGCACCCGGCATGCACTGAGAGGGGGGCTAGGTGGGCAGCCTCCTCCATAACAGGAGTCCTGCCAGAGCTGAGCTCCGAGGCACACAGACCAGTAGAGAAAAGTGCTCGTGAGAAGCTTCAGGGGGGCTGGGTGAGCGGGAAGGAGGAAGGATTGGAGTGGAACGAGAAGCCTATTTTTAGACGCTTGCGTTTACAGAATAGGGCTCTGGGAAGCCAACTCTGGGGTGAAGCAGGAAACTGCCAAAGGCCAAGGCCACGATCTCAGCCAACTCCCTGCTCCACCTTGCCCTCCTGGACCCAAGGCGAGCAAAGCGGAAGCCTACTTCTTGCGGGCACCTCTGGCCCCTCTGGAAGGCAAGCCCAGAGCAGGAGTTGCCGTGGAGCAGGGCTGTCTCCTCCCCAGCCAACTGCAGACAGCACCCTCAGGGCCGGTGGGGGCCTATACTCACAGGGCTGGTTTTCATTCGCTCCACCAGGTCCCGGGCCTGGGCTGGCATGTCCCTAGGCAGGGGGAGAGAGCTGGTAGGACTGGCTCAGGAAAGAGCTGCTTCAGTAAGAATAATGTTGTATGGAACAAAGTTTATTCCTTCAGAATACACTGAAAGGCTTTCCATTCTCCAGAAATGTCAGCCTCGTAATAATCAAAGAGCTGCCCTGGGCCTGGGAGCCACATGGACCCAGGCCCTGCCACCCCATAATCTGCATCCTGCCACCTGCTTCGGCAGGGCCGGCTTGGATCTGGTCGACCTTTCCAGCAGGGCTTGTCCCTTATATTTCCTCAAGCTCTTTCTTTGCAAGCTGAGCCTGTTTGTTTCTTAGTTGCTTGTTTTAAAAATAACCTTTTGTATATTTGAAAAAGTCACAGCTCTAAATTATGCCTCAGCTTTCTCCTTTCCCGGCATAATGACTCCTTTAACCTTTGCTTTGAAGCCCCACTCTCTGCTCCCTTAATCCTTTTGTTTCTTCTCTGTAGTTACTCAGGTTTCTACATCATTTCCCATTTCTTTTCTTCCCCCACCCTCAACAAAATGGGATGGGGAGACAATATGGACAGGATTAGTTCTCCCTCCATTCCCCAGATGTCTGCCATAAATATTTTAAAATAATGCCATTTGGAGATTTGAATAAGTGATTCGTATGCCAATGGAATACTATTCAGCAATGAAATGATCTATCGATACACCAAGCAATGTAGATGGATCTTGAAATAATTTTGATAAATGAAAGAAGTCAGACAAAAGAGTATACACTCTGATTCACGTATGTGACATTCTAAAAAATTCAAACCTCTAACAAAAGAAAGATTGATCATGGCCTGGGGAGTTGGAGTAGAGACAGGAATAGGAGGCAGAGATTACCAAGGGACATAAGGGCACTTCTGTGGGACATGTTTATTATCTTGATTGTGGAGATGGTTTCACAGGTACTATATATACATATGTCAACACTGATCAAATTGTATATCTTTATATGTGCATTTTATTGCGTGTCAGTGATACCTCAGTAAAACTGGATTTTAAAAAAGATATGAGAAATTAGGTCAGCAAAGAGGATACAGCCAGTGGAAGCTTCCATGGGTGAAGTCATAAAAGCAGTAACTGGCACAGATGGCCATTGCCAATCTTTGGGTGTCAACGATACATTGGCCACGTGGCCAACCACACATCCCTGCCCTTGTTTCTCATTGAGGAGAATTTATATACCTAGGATCATATCCCATACACTATTGCTATTGATGGGGACATCAGAAAGCTATAAAGAAAGGCTTCCTTGGTTAAAGGTGACCACAGAAGTGCCTATAACCTTTTAATAGGTTTAAGATGTGATCAAGAGAATTCATGGGCAATAAGCCCTTGCAGGTAGGAGGGAAGTCAGGAATGCCCACTTCCTCCCCTCTTCCTGGCCATCTTCCTCCTGCCCTCAGGTCAGACCCAGTCCTGTTCCCCACGAGCTTTCTCTCTCAGCTCACGTATCCATTTCTCCTCCACCCTTCTACTACCAGGTGTTCTACTGTCAGCTCTGCCACCATCTTGCTGTGTGAACCTGCACAGGTTCCTGAATCCTGCTAGGGTTGAATTTTTCTGTCTTTTGAAGGGAGAGGTTAGACCAGATGATTTCAGGGATCCTTTCTGGGTCCACATCTGCCTGCTCAGTTAACATTTCACACTCTCTTGTTCTCTCGACTGTACTCCATGACTAAGTACCAAGTTATTTCTGTCTGCAGCGTTGCCATACATGACATCATCTTTTTCCAAACAGTATTTCCCAGTTTGTTTAGTTTCCTTATCTAGACGGTAAGCTCTTTGTGGACAGAAAGTTCACCTTTTGATTTTTTTGTATCTTTCAGTAACTACCTTGGGGCTCAGTCATTTGCAGATGCTGAATGAATTCTTATTGACTGATGGAAGATAAGTTAGATATTGAATAAAACTCTGAAACTCAATATCCTAATAATGGCAAACAGTTTTATGCATGTGTATTTATGTACTGTATTAAATTCTTTCCATGGATTATTTATCTCATTTAATCCTTATGACTACCCTGAGAGGTCGATACCATGATTATCTCCATTTATAGATGAAGAAACTAAGACTCAGAGATGCCAAGCAATTTGCCCAAAGTCACACAGCAAGCAAGTCTTGGAGCTGGAATGTGGACACAGATGGTCTGAACCCAGATGTGGTGATCTTAGGTGCTCTGCTATGCTATTTCTTTCTCTTTAGGTGAACTCATCCTTATGCATGCTAATAAACAACAGGATGGAGACGAAGGAAAGTTATAGAGAAATTCTCCAGCCTTACTTAAGTCACTGGATTACTCTCCTTTCACCTAACACTGGACATCAGAGATGCTCACAAGAAGCTGCATGTCTCAACTACGTCCCCTGCCACTGACTGTTCTGGAAGAGGTGCTGAGCAGCAGTAACATAGAAAAGGCAAAAAGGGCAGTGAAGCAGAAAGGGAGAAGGGGCTTCAATGTCAACAGAGTGAGGAATCAACTCCTGAGTAATGAGGACTGGGCTGTAAAATAACAATAAGAAGATGATGATGATAATAGTAATCATAACAGTAATTAGACATTGCTATAATGACCCTTTGAAGCCCAGTTTTTGCAGAAAAATAAGTTTTTCCTGCTTATGATGTTGAGGAACTGACGTTGCTTCCTGTGGCTCAGAGACTCAAGCTGAGCGTGGGGCCCACATTACTGCTTCTGAAAAGAACGTTCCCTGTAAACAGAGTGAGTCAAACCTGTGTCGTCTCCCTGGTGATCGGAGCATAGCGATCCTGCCACAAAGCGTGCACCCAGCACGCTCCATGCAGAAAAATCAATGAACCCACTCAGGTGTTTTGGCTTTAATTATCTGGGTTGTTGTCAACAACAGAAATCCCAGTGAAAACAGACAGCCACCGTGCTGCCTTAGGCGCTCTGACATCTAACTCCCTCATCAGAATATGGCTTTTTCAGAGTCAAAGACTGCAGTGGAAGGGGAAGGGAGGAAAGGCAGACATCCACGGGCCACACCCTGAGTTCTTGGGGTGCTGAGAGTCCCTTGCACGCTTGACCTGTGCCTCTGCCGGGCAGGAGGTAGAGCAGAGCGAGCAAAGGCAGTGAGTGCCCTGAGCCCGGGCAGGTTCACTTCTGCTGCCTTGGAGAGGTGAGTGTGAAGGTTCTGGATTTAGGCTTGGCCTGATCCTGGCCCCTCTGGTAGCTTGCTGGGCAATCTTAGCTGTTCAGGAAATTTTACAAGCCTCATTGTCCTTATACTGGTGCCCTGTCCAAGAGTGTTGGGATTACAGGAGATAGTCCACATGGGAGTTTCTACACGGGGCCAACGCGCAGGAAGTGCCCTGTGTGCAGCTGTTATCGCCCCTTTGTGGTCAGGCTCCCACACGCCACCTTTCTCTCCCCTCCCATTGCCCACCCTGATCTCTCAGCTGTGCCCTCACTCTCCCTCCTGTACCTGCATCTACTCACCGAGCTCTGGCCCCTTCCACTGCGACGTTCAGTCCCATGGTCTCCTCCTCGGTGCCAGTAGAGAACCCAAGGAGGTAGGGGTTGAACTTCTTCAGGATGTCTTTAAAGGGGCAAGAGGTGGAGAGGCGGAGGTGAGAGGCAGCAGAAGCCCCACGGGAACCGAGATGGACGTGCGGTGTTGGGGCACAGGGGTGGGGTGGAAAAGTTCTGGGGCTTCTCAGGGTTGCCTGACATCCCCGCTTATAAATAACCTGTTCCTGCCCTCTTCCCTGGGAACACCTGGCCTTGGCGAGGGGTTGCTGTGGCCGTAGCGACCGTGCTTCTCTGTGCTGCTACTTACTGGGCAGTGTGGTATGGGTCTCCAAGACTCCGTCCCCTCCAATGCTGGGGAAGAGAAGGCGTATTTGTTAACATCCCCCCAACCTGCCACTCCATGTGTGGTCACATGTCTGCATCAGAGCCAGAGACTGTGCCCTGGACATCATTCTCCTCACCCTTGGGGCAAGGGAAATCTTGTAAAGTCTCCCACTGTCTCCGTGCTGGGCCACCTATGGGGACCCACCCTCATCTCAGGGGTGAGAGGGGAAACATGCTACTCACTCCCCTTTGGGGGAGTGTCGTCAGGAGAGAATGAGTCAAGAACACCCTCACCTCCATGACAGTCCCCTCCAGGATGTGGGTGGGTCACTGAAGTTGTCTGGTCGAGCTCTCATTGCTGTCTATGAAAAGCAAAAAAAAAAAAAAAGTTCCAAGCCTGTGCTGGGTTGGTGTGCAGGGTAGCAGCCAGGACCTGGATCTGACTTTCCTAAAGCAGGAGCAGCTTTTCTCCAGCCCACCCTGAACTCTACATTGTCTTGGCACATTCTTCTCCCCAGTCCTCTGCCTACGACCAGTAACCAGTCCTGTCAGTTTTTCCTTCCCGACCTCCCGAGCACCCATCCCTTTCTTTTTGCTCCCTTTGCCACTCTTACCTCCTTGCCACCCTCTGGTCTCCAGGCTGACCTCACCCTCAGGTGACTGTTCCCTCCCGTGCACGCGTCTCCTCATGCCCCACCACGGCTCTGATGCTTCAGGATCCTCCTTTTCCTTAAGGGTCAACACTAAAGCCCTCCACCATGTTCCTAGCTCGCCGTAATCTGGCTTCTCCCTTCCTCCCCTCGTGTGCCCTCCCTCCCTGTCCATGCCACCTTCAGGCCTGAGCAAACTGACCTGTCACTGTTTCTGAACCATGAGGCCTTGGGCTGATCTGCTACGTTACCACCCACTCCCATCCCTTCCTGGAATGCTGAACTCCCTGCTTTCTAGCTCCTTAAATCTCTAAAGACATTCTCTAAGACCCTCAGCAGGATCTAAAAAGCTCTATAAAGCTTTCTCTAAATGCCCTGTCTTAAAAATTTCTTTTCTTGAAATTTACAAAAGTAACATGTTTACCATAACCATTAAAAAGTGAATAATCTATCCCCACCTTAAGAATCCTGCCCCCTGCCACTGATCCCACACACCCTCCTCACCACTCCCCCCGCCGCGAGTGAATGGTTAACAGCCTGCTGCGTGCCTTTCCACAGCTTCTCCATGTTCATACGACATGGAAACGCATTCACACACACGTGGGGCTGGGGTTTGTTACTACGGAAATGAATACCCTATTTTGTAAGTCCTGTATGTCATCTGTATGATTATGTGTCTCCTTCCACATAAGGTTCTTGTTTTTCTGGCTAGACAAGTTTCTGGGGGACTATGGCTATGTCTCATACCTTTTTTTTTTTCCTCAGAATTGCTAATAGGGGGTCATGCACACAGCAATGGCTAAATAGTTGCTGATGCAATTCACTTAGCAAGACTGTGCTATGTGTCAGTAATTGGGTTTCCTCTGCCCCACAGAACATGCCTTTAAGTGGGGTGGGGGGCGGTGGCCAGTGTGCAGTAAGATTTGCCACACTTTGAGTCTGGGTAGATGGAGATGAGGCCCCTGACGATGGCAGGCAGACCTGGGCAAGTGCCATCACGCATTGATGGAACGCCTGGGAGTAGTGGGAGGGGGGAAGATGGGGGACGTTGCTTCTCCGTGGGGATTGACGGGAGGCCCTGTGGAAGAGGTTTGAGCGGGACTGGGGAGGCAGAGGGACAGGGCCTCCTGGCTGTGCTTCAGTGCCTGACACAGGCGGGTCCTCAGTCTTGCGGGCTCGATGCCGGGTGTAGAGCCCACACTGAGGAAGAGCCGATTCTGCACAGGGCCTGGCTGGCTCGGAGGTGCCCACCCTGGTTCACGGCTCAGTACTCACAGTCAGCGAGTCACCCAGGGCGGCCACTACTTTGATGTCTGCAGGTCGGAGCTCATGGACTAGGAGAGACAGGCAAGAAGAGAGATGGTTGTGGTGGAGGCAGGGGACTGTTTACCTTTTAAAATATAAACTTTACCCCAAGTTTGTAACTCTGCCCTAGCCCCACAGGTCCATAGTGCTCTCATTTCCAGTCTAAGGCTTTAGCAATTTTGCTTCTTCTATTCATTTGGAGCAACTGAGGCCCTGAAGGCAATGGCTGAATGGCTACTGTCCATCCCCACAGGAGCCCAATCCCAGTGGGGTGGTCCAGGGAAGTTCCAGCTGCAGAGGTCATATAGCACAGACATTCCCTGACTGGGCAGGGAGGACTGAGGGGCTACCACTGGGACTATAAAGAGATAAGAAGTAGGTTTTGGTAGAAAGGCCTATGCACCTCCACATGGGAGCCCAGCCATAGCTGCAGGTCAGCTTCTCCTGGGCCTCCCAGGATCTGGTCTGCATCGCATGGCAATTAGCAAGGCCATCTTAAACTCCAGGGTGTGGGGTCTCCCACCCAACCTGATGCTCAGCAAGACCCTTAATTGAAGGGGTATTGTTTTCACTCACCAGAGGTTGGGATGCTATCGGAAGAATTCAGCTCCATACACAGGAAGTCACTGCCCCAGTTCTAAATCAATAGAAGAAAAGACACAGCACCCAACACTCACTGTACAAGGAGGTGAGTTTCAGCCCAAGAAGAACCAGCTAAGGAATTTTTGGTGGAAGCTAGAAATATATCACTGTAGGGATCATGTGAGAGTAACATCTGTTAGTTGTAGGGGGGCTGAGAGGGAAATTAGAAGGGGAGAAATGGGTGTCTACCTACCCCTAGGCACAACACATAGTGCATGCACCCACACGTGCACCCCAACACATGCACCCCCACAGAGCTTTCCCCACCCCAGCCTATCCACATCTTGAATGGAGCCAGTAGCTGCCCTAAAGCAGGGGAGAAAACAGTGAAGTCATACAACACATAGTCAGTCTCCCAAAGGAACACAGGACTTGGATGCCTAATACAAGAGATTATAGGTGTGTTTTGGTGGTATTGTTTTAGCATTAAGCTAGTGGACATTAATTACAGTGCTAGGACCTAAACAATAATTAGTTAAAATATTTTTAGAAAAAGAACACAAACTTTACAATCGCAAAGCTTCTGGTTTCTATATATCTTTGCTGTAAACCTGTTTATCTTTTGGCATATTTAACTTAAAAGCCATCAATTCCTATTGTATGTATGCATTATTGTATTGTATGCATTAATGCAAGCAACCCTGAATACTTTCAGTCAACTTTCCTTGTCTCTGTAATGCAGAGCATATTTTCCAGGTGCTGGGTGGGAAACAGAGGGCACAGAAATGACTACTACCAGAAAGCTGAGGGGGAAGTGAATCTCTTCCCAAAATCCCAAATATCTCAATGCAGAGTGCACTGTGGGGCTCCACCAACAGGTTGACCACCGAGTCTCCTGGTGTCTGAGTGGCTTTAAAAGAGGCTTTAAAAGCTCGTCTCATCTGTTCAGTCAGATAATGATGAAGACAAGCTTGTTAAGATACCCGTATCATGAGGGGCAAAAATGAAACTAATTTTAAATATTATTTGCTTAATCCAATGGAATTTAGTTTATTCTACGGCATTGCTTAATTCATCACACTGATGGATTTCTTCTTCCAAGAAGAAGTAAAATTGTTTGGAAGTTTTATTGAAATCAAGCACATGCTTGTACGCAGATGACAAATATTTGGGGGAAATGCAATTTTAAAAAAAGTTATAGAGCCATCGGCACATTAGAAATGCCTTCCAAGACAAGCACGTTCCAGGTGGATGGATGAGTTGGCACAGGTTAGAACTTGAGCACGCTCACCTGTCATGGAAGGAACCACATGCCGCATCCTAAACCAGTATATCCCCGGCCCCTGGGATTGTATAAAATTGCAAGTTCTGACTCAGTAGGTCTGGGGTGGTGTCCGGGACTCTGCATTTCTAACAAGCCCCCAGGTAATGTTGATGTTGCCTGTCTGTGGCTACTTTATTATTATTTTTGCTTTTGTTCTTTTTAATTGACACATCATAATTGTACATATTTATGGGACATGGTGTGATATTTTGATACATGTTTACAATACGTAATGATCAAATCAGGGTAATTAGCATATCACTGCAACCATTTATCATTTCTTTGCCTTGGGAACATTCACAATTTGCTCTTCTAACTATTTGAAAATATATGATAAATTGTTGTTTAACTATAGTCATCCTACTGTGCTATGGAACACTAGAATTTGTTCCTCTTATTTAGCTGTAATTTGGTATCCATTACCCAACCTCTGGCTATCCTCCTTCCTCCTCAACCCTTCCCAGCCTCTGGTGACCACTATTCTACCCTCTACTTCTATGAGATCAACTGTTTTAGCTCCCACATGTGAGTGAGAACACATGGTACTTATCTCTGTGCTTGTCAAGGACACTTAACATAACGTCCTTCAGGCTCATCCATGTTGCTAAGGATGACAAGATTCCATTACTGTGGCACTTTAAGTAGCAAGCTATTAAAACAAACACATGCCCTTCTAGGCCTGGGTTTTTAACCTCTTCCAATGGAATAAACTAAATTGTCATTACTTCTTCAGTCTCACACGAGATTGCAGAGCCAGGAGGGCAGGTCCAGACCCGCTCTGCTCCCCACTGTCTACCCAGCACTGAGCACAGTGCCTGCTCCATTTACACAGCCAATAAGCAAATATTGAGTAAATAAATAAGTGCCTGATTGACAAGATGCAGCTGACATTTCAATTATAATGGCATTTGGTCACTGGTTCAACGAGGACAAGCCTCCATGGTGCTAATGTGAGCCCGAGAGACTCCAGAGAGGCTAGAGACAGCATAACCCCAGCCAGGAAGCTGTTACTGCTCATACCCCAGAGCCTGGCATCTGACAGCACTTTGATCATTTCCTACAGGTCAGTCTCTTCAACTGGCTAACAAGAGGTCTTTCCCTGCCACTCCTGCTGACCTCCAAAATGTCGTGCCCAGAACAGTCAGGGAGATCTTTCACAGAGATGTGAACCAGATCACGTCACTCTCTCCTAAACACTCCAGTGGCTTCCTGCTTCCCTCCACATGAATCTAGCCTGTTACTCAGGGGTTCAGGCTCTCTGTGACCTGGCCCCTGGGCACCCCTCTGGTCTCAGCTCTCCCACTCTCCACCTCATTCCCATGTCCCCAGCCACTCTGACCTTCTCTCTCTTCCTCAAATATATCCCACTCAGCCCTCCTTCTGAGCCTTTGTGCTCCCTGGTCCTTTGTGTCAGGCTCTCCATATAGCTGGTGTCTTTTTATGATGCATCTCAGTTCAAATCTCCCTCAGAGAGGCCTGGCCTGCACAGTGCATCCCAGTGGCCGACTTCCCTCAGCCCCAGCACCCTTTCTCACATCACCTCCTCAGAGCTGCCATCGCCACTGAAGTGATCACGTTTAGACGATTTGCCAGTAGAGTGAGGGCTGGGACCCGTCTGTCTGGTTTTAAGCTCTATCGCCCTGGGATAGTTTCTGGCACACAGTAGGTGCTCAGTAGTTATGGAACTGTATTAGGCTCTCATTTCCCCGGGTCAGGACCATGTTCTATACTTCTCTGAATCCCCTCCAGCCCCAAGCACAGGACTGGACAGACCACAGGTGTGAAACCGAAACTGGTGGCTGAGCCCCTGTCCTGTGTCCAGCAGACCTGAGACCAGGCCTGCCTGCGAGGCTTGGTGGAGTCCAGGAGCCTCCAGGCCATTTTGGGAGTAGTGGTCCCCAAAGCCACGGGCCCTGCATCCTCAGATCTAGAATGATTAACGCGAACAAAACAAGGCCTGCGGGCCCACGTGAATATGCCTCAGCTTCCTTTGGGGCCCGGCCCCTGGAAGTGAGTTTCCTTCCCCCTCAGCTTCTACCTGCCAGGAAGTCAGCAGAACGTCAGCCCCACTGCCTCCCCCTCCTCTCTCCTCGAAAGGCTGAGCTATCCCAACCGAAACCTTGCCTGTGTGCAAAGGATGCAAAGGTCAAAGAAAACCGATCCATAGGCACTTCCTGTGGCTGCCTGCTGACGTCAGGTAAGCAACTTGAGAACATGTTAGGACAATCCTGGGGCTCCGTGGTTCGGAGCCTTTCTGTACATTCCAATCCCTGGTACGTAAGAAGGGTACATTTCTGCTCCGGCTAATGCTCTGAGCCCTGCACCACGCCCCACGTCCTGGCAAGTGGCGATGGTCTGTGTCTAAGAGTGCCAGATGTAAGTCAGGGGTTACCTCAATGGCTGGCTTGGTGGGGTATGTGTAGTTACTGTTCCGGAAGGTTCTCAGGAAGGGCTCATTCTAAGAGAAAAGAAACCACAGGCAGAAGTTATCTGACAGCACTGAAGTTTACTTAAGAAAGATAAGAACTAATAATTCTGCCCTCTCGATTTATTTAACATGATTCTCCTGCACTTAAATAGAACTGTACAAACATAATTTCATTCATTTCCCCAGAAGGTTTTACATAACAGCTTTGGCAAGGGACATACAATAAAGGTTATGAAAGGTTCCATCCGTATTCTAGTCTGGGCTCTTTGGTTTCGCTTTCATCCTGGCAATTTTGAACACATCCCTAAATCCTGAAACTCATCTATTTTCTTTCCATTGTAATTTCTCTGGCAAGGGATTCACATTTCAGCATTTTTTTCCTCTTCCAGGAAATGTTACGATTATCAATATATTTTTATTGATAAAACTATAGTGTGTGTCTGTTATTTTTTTCTTTCTCCCTCCTTTGAACTATGTGTCCTCTCCCCTTTAGGTTGTCTTCTTATGTTTTGGTCTTTTTTTCCCCCTTATGAAACATCCTCTTTGTTCCCTACTCACCTGTCTATTTCACAATCAGTTTTCACACAAGCCCAGTCAAGAATCCACGTTCACCCAGTTGCAGGCGACGGGTTAATCGAAGAAGGAAGTAGACAAGGGAGCAAGCGAGCTAGCGAGAAATGGCAAGATGATTGGGAAGCAAGATCCCGGCGACAAGCCTGAGGTCAGGAAGCAGGCCCAGGGCTGTGACCACTCTCACACAACATGCTCAGTGGAGGAGAAAGGCCACCGTATGAAAATTTGGAAATAAAATGGAAATAAGAGAAAACCAGAATTTTGGGAGAAGGCTCTTTAGAGGTCAATCCCAGGGGTCGAAAACCAACTATCCATGGGCTGAACACAGCCAAGGGATGTTTTGTTTTACTTTATCTTGTCCCATGTGGTAGAGGAGAGGATGGGGGAGGGTCTCCTAATGCTTTTAGAAGAGGTGTGCTCTCTCCAGTTCTGGCCATACCACTTCCTCTTGCCTCCTGCCTGACCCCACGCACACAATCATGTTCCTGCCTGCACTGTAGACTTTGCAACACCCAAATGCCCTCACTTTGCAGATGAAGAGCAACTGAGGCCCGGGGTGGGGAAGGGACCCGTCCCAGGTTAGGGAACAAGTGGTGAGTGCAGAGCTGGGGCCAGACCTGACTGGCCTCTTGCCTGGGTCCGTTCCTCACGCTGGAGTGAGGCCAACGCAGACCCTGTTGGTCAAAAGAGGGAGAGGAAGAGGGGACTCAGCAGTTGCTGGCGGGACAAAGTCCACATGCACAAAGCTCTCAGCCCCCAGCAAGTCTGTCCTTCCCTCTGAGTCTCAGCATTCCTGTCTGAAATGGGACATCTTTCACGGAGCAGCACTCAGGCCCAAGGGCAGGAAGTAAGCTCTGGACAATCTACGGCAGGTAAGATAGGAGCAGGCTCACGACGGCATGTCTACGTGGCTAACTGGGCTCGTCTCACGTTACTGTGCGGCATCCCCTGAGCATTCGCCATCAGATGGGGAAATCTGGGACATTCTGTAAATACCTGAGCACTGTCCTAGTGCCAGGATGAGGGAGGATGCAAAGAGGCTCCCACCTCAGTCAGGCAGGAGGCAGCTGGGAGAAGCGCCTGAGAAGAGGGTGTCCAGTAAGTGCAGACATTGCTGAGGAACCGTGGTAAGACCTGAAGATGTGTGGTCCTCAGAGACAAGACTGGGGGGGATGCTAGTTATTATCCTCCCCCCACTTCAAAGGAGCCCTGACTGGGCTTAGGGTCTAGGGGCTGGAGCTAGTCCCAGAGTGACCGGCATGGGAAGAACCAGAGGGCAGAGACAAAGCCTGCCCTTTAGAGGGTGCTGAGAGTCAACCTGGATGATCTATTTCATCCAATTATTTGATCATAGGATCCATGGGTTGGCGGAGGGGAGAAAGAGCTATGGGGGTCAAAGGTCAAGGAGACCCTGGAACGCAGAGGGGAGTGTGGCCAGGGCAGGAACAATGAGAACCGTCCAGGGTTGCTGCAGACAGGCAGGCTGGGGTGCCCAGGGCTTGTTTTCAGTCGGGTTGATTGACCATGAGCATTTGGTGCAGGCATGAGTCAGAACAGTTTAAAGGCCCGGAGTCAGGCAGATTACAGGCAAGAGGGATTCAGTTTGGTCTGACTGGCTCTTGACAGCTAGGTTTGGAACACCAGCGAGCAGAAAGTGAAGCCAACGGAGTGCTAGTACAAGGAAACGTTCTGGTAGTTCCAGCAATGCACAGACGGTGGGGACTGTCTGGGGAGGCAGAGCCCAGACAGCTACCTGATGTGAGTCAGCAACGTGAGTCAGTGGCTGTGGGACAAGGTCACAGCATGCTGGCTGCATTACTAGGTAAAATGCTCCAGAGGGAGAGAGGGGTGATTTGCTGCTCTCCTGTGCTGGTTGGATTCAACTGGGTTATAGTCACCAATGTAAAGAGGGCTACATTCCGAGGAGAAACACCTACAGGAGACAGGGATGGCAGTCATGCCTGCAATAAGCAGCTGAGAAGACCCACAGTAGTGGCAGTGGTTATTTCGAGAGGCTTTGTGGTATTTTCTATCCCATTCCATTCAGACAGTGCTGGTTCTTCACCTACATTGATTTCTCAACCTGTTAGTAAGTAGCCACTTGGCAGTTGGAAAAGCTCACTTAAGAGGGCATTGACGCTTAAGCAGAGGCTGCAGGGATGCCTTGGGTGGGACGTGGTACAAGATTCCACTGTTACACGAGAAATTGCACACACAGAGGTCTGAGGCCCTCCCCACTGAGACCCTAAGGTTATATAATTCTCTGTTGCGTTATGATAGGAAGGTGGGACTACTTAACCTTTAACACACAGAGTGACGGGGATCCAACCCCTGGTGGTGGCCGTGGGAATGGGACGAGGGCAGGTGGGAGGGGGACTGGGGAGAATCCCATTAGCCAGGGCACTGACTTTTCGAATGAAGGTTTGTTGAGTTTGAGGCAGTGGAGGGGTCAGGGCAGGATTAGATTTAGAAGCTCTGAGCATTAAAAAGATAATAATGTCTCCTGTATGTAACTGAATATAGAAATGCTGCTCGACAATAAAGTAAGTTTAAGGGAACTCAACAAACGTCTGCTTCTTCTCATGAGAAAAGGCAGGATGAAAGGCAGACATGAAACCATTTTAGCCACCCCCCTCCTTCTCTGGCATCCCTGACCATACAGTCAATCTGTCTTTTGGGTAACCTTACACCATACAGAGCTTCCAAGGGCAAATGTGTTTTAAGAGTTGGAAATACAGGACTGGAGTTTGGGAAAGGAGAAATGAAGACATAGATTGAGAGACTAAAGACTCCAGTACAAAGAGATTTCGCAGGAAATCCTGGAAATGGATACATCTCAGAGTGAGGGGTGTGGGGAGGGAGAACAGGACTGAAACATGAAGGTTCCAGAAGGTCTACATTTTCAAAATTGAGAGAAGGAAAGAGGCTCATTAAAAGAGACTAGAAGGGTCCAGGTGGCTTAGTGGCCACAAAGCCAGGGAGGAATGAGTTTTGAGGAGGAGGAGGTTAGCTTGGACAAATGCTCCCAAGAGGTCAAGAAGAAGAAAAGCTGAAAGAGGACCAGGCTGGTCTTGCCTACATTGGTTCAACAGGCTGCCCTGGGGTCAGGGAGGGAGTGGGCAGAGAGACGACTAAGGCAGAAGAGGAAAAATCGGCCCAGTCCACAGAGCAGTGATAAAATATAAATTAAAAATCTGGCTGTAAAATAATTTGTCCAACTTGCAAGTACAACAGAAATCCACAGAGTCCGGTTAGGTTGCCCTCCCTGGCACGCAGAAGGTTCTGGCAGTTTGGGAGTGAGGGAGAGAAGGGAGGAGGCTGAGAAAGCTCCTCTGTGCTCACATCCATCTCACGGCCCCCTCTCCCACTGCATCCTGCCTGTCGCCTGTTGCCTCTATGTTTAGACACATCTAGGACAAAAATATGTGCTGCCTGGCCCCTGTCTGCTCACAACGAGATGCTGGTGGACTTTTATATCACTCCAAGGCACATGGCAGGGAGCAGATGGGGCCTGAGGAACGCAGGATGCTCAGAATGCAGTGAAGTTGGGCTGGCCAGCAGATGGACCCTTTTAGATTGGCTCCAGGGTTGCTTAGCAACAGCTTTTCCCGGGCTGGGCTCCGGGTTCCAGGAGGCTGGGTTTGCTCTCCTCTGCTTACCAGTGGCTACAGCAGGCTCTGTGCAGAAGGGAGGAGCTGAGCCCATTGTGGCTAGACATGCTGGGTGGAGCATCCCCCTTTCGGGGCTCCCTGCCTGGTGTGGGGCAGACAGTGGCAGAGGCTGCCTTGATGGTCACAGGGGTCTCCCTGACCCAATGCCCAGGCTCCAACTTGGTCCTTAATACATGCTTGATGGGAGAAAAAGCAAACGATGGCTGCTGGTCGGGGTTATTACTTTTATGATGTAAAAGAAGGGGTGCGGGCAGTGTTGAGAGGGCCCTCCACGACTGATAGTGTGGCCATACAGGTTGTTAAAATATTGAAATATCTGCAGTACGGTTTACAGCCACTGCTCTGAGTCTCCAAATGCCCCCACTACCCAAGTTGCCCCGGCTCCTCCCCTGGAACTCCCTGGGCATCCTCAGGATATGGCAGATAAAGGGTTTACACCTGGCACAGTTGGGGCCCTAGGGCCTCACTCCAAACCCTTGGCCAGCATCTGACCGTTGTGCCTAGAGGCATCCACGTTGTGCTGTTGTCCTGTAATCTATCTCCTTTGCTCCAAGTCCTAGATCCAGAAACTGAGCCCTCTGCAACCACTATCTTCACGTCCCATCCCTCTTCCTGCCATCTTGCTCTCCTGATGAGGTTGGTGGTACACAAGACAGCCTGGGCCTGAGACTGGGGTGAGGAGGGCAGCAGGCAGGGAGTGGAGGTCAGGCAGGTGCACCCATTCTCCCAGGAGCCCCAGCAGACACACGGGAGAGCTGCAAGTCCATTTCCCAGCCAGCAGGGTGGGAAAGGGTGACAGCCCACCCCGGAGGGAAACCCAGCCTCCCAGATCGGGTCAGGCCCTCTGCTTTTATTGCCTCAGAGGGCTCTCTGGCCTTAGGCCTTATTTGGTTAAAGAGCCATAAGACAGGACCAAGAAACAGGAGCTGGAGGCGATGGGAACGTGAACCTGCCCCCACCCCGAGGCCTGAAATCAAGCTTAGCAACACTCACATATTCCTCCTTAAAAGGAGCCCTGAGCTGCTGTGTCCTCAAAGGCCCGTCCTCCGGGTCCCTCCTCCACACGCTCTGGGCTGTGCCCTTTGCTGCTCCCCTCTGTGACCCTCTCCTCATGGAATCTCCCCAATCTGGGCTCTACCACCCCTTATCCCAGCTTCTGGGCCTGCCTGGCGCCTTGCTAGGCCTCCAGCCTGCAGTCGGGCTTTTCCATCGGCCCCAAACTCCACTGCGAAAGCGAGCCTTCCTGCCAGGCTTCTGGCTGCTTGGGTGCCACTGTCATGGACCGCCTGCCTCCCTGGGACCCTCTCCCCAGGCCGCTCCCTCATCCCCAGAGAAATAACAGCTGCTGCACTCCCTCCCCCTGCATCCTCCAAAGTCCATCCTCATGGCTCGGCACAGGGCGAGGTGGCACAGGAAGCTGTGGAGGAGGACGGAGGACGAGGCCAAGCTCTGCGCCCAGGTTTCTGGAGAGGAACATCTTACCTGCGTGGGGCAGGTGAGGGGGATCTCTGCTGTCAGGTTCAGGGTGTCCACTTTGCTTCCAAGTGGTTCCAGCTGATCAGGAAGAAAAGAGAGCCGTGGTTATGCTAATCCGTTTCTGCTGAAGTGAACATTCCCTGGCTGCATCCTGCAGGGAAAGCTCGGAACTCAATTCAGGGGGTTTTGCATCCACTCTTGGCTCTGGCCACTGCCAGCTGTGGGACGTGGGGCCAGTCACCTAGCTTCTCTGGGAGCCACCTTCCCTAGAAACTCATAGTCCATCCCTAGCAGGTTTGTAGAAAGGCTTAAATGAGATAACGTGGCTTAAACTGCCCAACATAGGAAATATCAAATGGATGTGGGGTTTCTGCCTTGTATTCCTGTGGAGAGAGCCCTCCTCATGGTTCAAAGCACTGAGGAGAGGGTGCTGTGGAACCCAGGCTGAGTGGACTCTTAAGGACTCTGTATGTCCAACTCTATGGCCTTCTATAGATGCGCCAGCCACTGCTCCTCTCAGCCTTGCTGCAAAGGGAAGCCAAGAGCAAGGCTCCGTTCCATAGGGGCTGGTGCTTCACTCTAGACTGGGACCCAGGGACACCCCACTTATTTTACCATATTGACCCAAAGGGCCCTGGAGAGCTGGGAGTGGAACTTCTGACTCGGGTGGATGCAGTCTGGGGCGAAGAAGGATGTATCCGGGCGCCCATCCTGAAAGAGACAAATATGTTTCTTCAGTATCCTATCAGTCCAGTGGGAGCCATAGCCAAGCAGCCTGGCCCCCGGGACTGCCCACATGTCCTCCTCCCCAGGAGTGCTCCAGGTCACTGGCCCCTCCAGAGCCCACTCACCTTAAGAGGGAGATCAGAACCATCCCCAAAATAAGTAGCTTTGGGTGACCCCAACTCCCCACCCTGCTTTCTGACCCCCAAATTCCCCCTTATTTAATAAAAAATAATGTGCTATATTTATTTTTAGGCACATTCACATAATGCCCATGCCATGGATGACAGAAAGAGACATTCGTCCCTGAGAGAGTCTTGGCCAGTCAGCAGGGAGAGGCTACTTCCCAGTCTGCTGGTCCTGGTGGGGAGAACGCAGCCAAGCCTCAGGGCAGGGCTGGGCAGGGCTGAAACCTGGGCAGGGTGCCCTGTCTCCAGCCTCTCCCCTATTGAGGCACTTGGAGGTACACGAAGCTGCTGTCCCTCCAGGTCGGTGAGGCCCGTGGGATGGAGGCCCTGGGGGGAGAGACCCCAGTCCTCACCTGGTTCACTCACAGACTTTCTGCTCAGAGTGGAAGTGTCAGGCAGAGAGCATAGCTGGGGTGAAACAGAGGATACCCAGAACCCTCCCTTATAACTGCAGTGTCGCATGCAGGAAAGACAAGGTGTGGCAGAAAGTTAACCTGGAGTTGGACGTGTACAACTCTTGGCTGGCTGTCTGTTGTTTCCCATGTGATTTTTTTTTTCTTTTTTTTGAGACAGAGTCTTGCTCTGTTGTCCGGGCTAGAGTGCTATGGTGTCAGCCTAGCTCACAGCAACCTCAAATTCCTGGGCTCAAGTGATCCTCCTGCCTCAGCCTCCTGAGTAGCTGGGACTACAGGCATACACCACTATGCCCAGCTAATTTTTTCTAAATATTTTTAGTTGTCCAGCTAGTTTCTTTTCTAATTTTTAGTAGAGATGGGGTCTCACTCTTGCTCAGGCTGCTTTCGAACTCCTGACCTCAAGCGATCCTCCCGCCGCGGCCTCCCAGAGTGCTAGGATTACAGGCATGAGCCACTGCGCCCGGCCTTCCCATATGATCTTGGGAAGTATATTTCATATCTCTGCACCTCTGTTCTATGCAGGTGATAATATACATCCAAAGGTAGTTGTGATGGTTTGTCTATGGGAAGCCCATTGCCTGGTGCAAAACAGGTGCTTGCTACAGTGGGGGCTGCTATCAGGGGTAATGGGAACGCCCCACATCTGGCTGCCTCTGGGAACACAGCTCGGGCATTCAAGGAGGCTGCCCTCGCCAGAACAGCGTCTGGAGAGGGGAGCTCTGTCTTCCCTGTTTTATTCAAGTGTGGAAGCACTTGGTATTTCTGCCTTGAGTTTCCTCCTGTAAGGCCCCAGGACAGGCTCCCCCGGCAGAAGCCCCTCGGGCAAGGCTAGAGGACATACCGCCAGGACGGTGAGCAGGACGCTGTGGAAGAAGGGCTGCAGCACCACAGTGAAGTCCTCCCGCGAGTCGTAGCGGCCTGACTCCACCAGCTCCCGCATGCTGCTCTGGGGACACACGCGGGGACCGTCAGCACAGACCCCGGGTGGGCTGCGTGCCCAGTGGGGCAAGGGCAGGGATGGTTGGCAGTATCCCAGCCCCCATATCCCCTGGACACGGGGGACGACTCAGCTCTTCCCTTGAGAACACGAACACACCTGATGACGAATCCCTTTCCAGAGAATTTAGAAACAGGTTGAGCCACCTTTCTGTTTTGGTTTTAAGTGGATGGTAATCTCTGAGGGCTAGACAGGAAGTCCCACAAGGAATAAAATCCTGGGGAGAGTCCCCAGAGGCCCCCAGGTTCCAAACCTGCAACGTCCCCTCTGTGACCTGGTTTTGGAGGCAGATGGGAATGTGGGGGTGGGGGTAAGAGGGCAGCTGGGCCTCCAGGGTGCAGGGTAAGGCAAGGCGGTCTCACAGGGCTTCCAGGGCCACTGGCCAGGAGCTGGGTGAAGCACCCCCAGGGTAGCTCAGGAACAAGGCCTTTGCTACCTGGATCCCACTTGGATGACTCCAATCAGGGCACCTGAGGCCCCTCAGCCAGGTGGGGCAGAGAAAGGGACACAGGGTGAGCGACGTCTCCCCACAAGCCCTGAGTAGCTCTTCCTTCCCTGTGTTCACCCCCAGCGGGGTTTTGGGCCGTGTGTGCTAGTCGGGGGGAGAGGACACAGAATGGTGCCCTTCTGGGCCTCACCTTGTAGTCTCTGGTGAAGGCCTCCAACCTGGCCAGCTCTTGGGAGTTCTCTCGCGGGGTCAGAGCGCAGTTACACAAAACGCTGCACAAAGAGAGGGAGGCAGGGGCCCCTAGAGCCGAAGCTCTGGTCAGGGGCTGGCCTGGCTGCCTGGAGGGTGGGGTAGGGGGAGGAGCGGCTCCCCCCGGAGCCCTGGTTTTGGAGCACATGTGCCTCAGGCTCTGAGACACCTGCTCAGGGGTGGGTTTTAGGCCTGACATGGGTACTGGGAAGTCCCAGGGAAAGAACCTGGTCTAAGTGAGACCCTCCCATGTTAACACAGACAGGCACTGTCGTGCAACAGTCTTACGCCGAGCAGATGAATTTAGGCAATGAAAGTTCAATGTCCAGTTAAAAAATAATATGAAATTTACCCTCTGGTGAGCTGATATTTTGGGGCCTCTGATGCTCATGCCCTTGGACCCCTCTTCCATTCACATTAGTGCCCTACTGTGTCCCCTGTTATTGTGAGTTATTTCGAAGCCATAAAATGCACTTACTATTCAAAGAGAGATTATCTCTAAAGCACTTAAAACAGTACCTGGTACAGAGTAATTTCTGTAAGATTTGTTAAATAAATAAGTGCATGTTTAAGTATAAATAGTAAAACACATACCCATGTAACTATCACCCAGTTTAAGAAACAAAAATGTTCCCAGTTTGCAGTTTCTTGTGTCCCTCCCAATTCTCTTCTTCCCCATAAATGTAACTGAACACCGTGTCTCCTCTCCTTGCTTTCCAGTGCAGTCTGGCCACATGTGTATATAACCCATACGTGGCCCCTGCTCATAGTCCAGGTTACCAGCCTCATCCCAGCCTCAACGTCTCCCCTCCGTGGCTCCCCTGTATCACAGAAGATCCTGCCTGGCACCTTAAGATCGCATAAGGGGAAGTTAAGGGGGGATTCCCAGCTCCAACCTCCCAGAAGGGCATGGTTCTGGCTCAAGTCCTCCTTTATAGACTTGAACATGTGGACACACCAAGTCACCCAGACCCTGGGGAGTCACTGCTGCACGGGGGCCAGACCAAGAGGCGAGGAGAGGACATCCAGCCTGGGGCGAGCCGGGACCAGCCTACCTGGCCTGCTGCATTGGGCATTTGTCTGGGTTTCCTAGGAACACCTGACGGATGACACTGGGGTCCATGAAGTCCACGAGGTTGACCAGGGCTCTGGGCACCTAAGGGCAAGGCTGCAGATGAGAGAGGGGCTCCAGGGGCTTCTTCCTCAGGCTGCCTTAGGGCCCTCAGAAGTGAGAACTGGCCAGATGGTTCCTTTAGAACCCCAGCTCAATCTGTCCTGAGTTGAGTTACGGGCAGGAGTCTGTACAGGGCTACCGTGTAGGGCTCTGAGGGCCATGTATCACGCAAGCCCCCTGGGTGCCACCCACATGGGCTGCCATAGGAAAGGCACCTCCTGGAGGGGGACAATTAATGCTAAGAGGTCAGCTCTATTAAACCATTATTTAGTGAGCCCAAATATGTTAGCTTTAAATTTGGTGAGAAGGTGACCTGCTTGCCAGGCCATTAGCCCTTGATCTGCTCCTTCCAGACCACCCTGACCTATCTCTGCTGAGCAGGCGTGGGGACTCAGCCATGCTGCAGAGCGTTGGTGGTCAGTGTGCTCCCTCCTGGGCAGCAGTGCAGCTTGTCCTCACCAGGGATGGTGGTGGCAGTGGGTGGACGCATTGCTGGGTGCAGGACCAGACAGAGGTTTGTCCTAGACACACCCTGTGGCTCACAATGCAGTGCCCAGCTGGGGGCCACCTGGCTTCTGCCACTAAGAAATGTCCCAGGTAGTGGAGGGAGTACAATTAAACAATACACTGCCTTTCCTTCTTCAAACCTGAGATCCTTCTGGGTTGGTTCCAAATGGAATGAGGCCTCCTTGGGGGTAGACCCCAACCTTTGGAAAGGGAAGGAGCCCTGTCCCTGGCTCTCTCCTTGCGGGGAGGCAGTACTTCCACCCTTCTCGCCCCCCTCTCCACCTTCACCCTCACCACGCTTGAGCTGTTACCAGCTGTGGGAGCCCCCACCCACCTCTCTATGTAGGATGTCCAAGGCATTGCAGAGATGGTCAAAAAAGTTGGCTGCAGAATACAGATTCTGGAAAGAGACAGGAGGGAGGGAGAAGAGGAATGGGTTAGGGTGAGAGGGTGGTGGGGCAGTCATAGGCGTCCCTTCTGGCTCTGGCCCCAAGGACTTGTTCTTCCTTGGCCACCTGTGACTGAATCTGAGAGGGACAGTTGACTATCGCTGTTGTCAAGGGTGGGCCAGCCAGAAGAACAGAAACTCATCCAGAGCTCTAGTTGAGGAGCAGAGAGTAGAGGGCCCTCCTTCCAACTGCTTGGGGTCTACAGTTTCTCCTCTTTCTCAGTTCTCAGAAGTCATAAGACAATAGAGGCACCATATGTCTGCCACCTGCTACCTTACCACCTGCGACATGCAAATGGTGCCAAGAACCCGAGGGTCGCAGGGTGAGAAGTGTGCATGCGTGTGAGAGTTGTGCACGTATGTGTGTAGACATAGGTGCAGTTGGGTAATCCTGGGGTTGGTTCTAGGAACTGTTCTCAGAGAGGATCTTCCTGTTTTTAGGAACAGGTCCATTGTTCCTGTCCAGTCAAAGTCAGGAACAACGAGCAACCTGGGACCAGCCCCCATTACCGAATCCGTGCAGAAGTCACATAAATCATTGCCTCCGATCAGCACGGTGATGACCTTCCAGTCTTCATAAAAATTTACTCTCTACGTGGAGAGAAGAAAATGCCAACAAACACATGAAAACATCACGGCTCTAGGGAATCCATTCAACCCTCTAGCACTTCCTTGCCCACTTGAAATAATAGAATCTTAGAGCTGAAGGAATTTTAGAGGTTTATTTATGGACCACAAAATCTTCGCATTAGGGAGGACTTGTAAGGTCACTATGACCAGCAACAAACCTACCCATTAACATCATCTCCTCAAAGGACCTCTGACAGGGGGCTGCCCTACCACTGCTTGAATGCCTCTAATGACAGGAGGCTCACTGCTTTTCATCACAGACCATTCCATTTGGGACTTTAGTGGGTTAGAAAATGTTTAGAAATAACCATCAATCTGACTCACATGGTCATCTTTCATCTTCTGCACCACAGCCTGGACTTGGCTTGTAAGATCCCTGAGAAAAAGAAAAAAACAGTTTTTCTGTTGAGGAGTAGTGTCCATAGTTTTCCTCCTAAAGCCTGAACTAGAGGCTTCTATGGCATCATACTGACTGCATGAGCTGGCAGCGACCCTGAGACTCAGAGAGAAGGAGCTACTTGCCTCTTCTGGAGAGTTATTACAACAAATAATTATTCAAAAATCCAATCTTGTGTCTGTCCTAAGGCTATAGTTGAAGGTAACTGCCAACTATATCTGTTGCTTATGGTCTCCTTCTAGGACTCCATATCCAAAAGGTCTTTTGGGTTCCAGGGTAAGAAACCATTCATCTCTTTTGGAAGACTAATCTAGATCCTGAAATTAGACTTGAAATTAACATGAAATTTAACACGCTTCCTCTTTTTGCCCTGGCTGCCAGGAAGCTGAGGGTTGATACTCAAACATAATAACCATGAAAATGTTCATATTGACACAGTTGCTTCCTCTTTGTTTCCCCCAGTGGCTGTGATTTTTCTCTTATGTATCTGTTATTTATGTTGTTTTTGGTAAATTTATCTAGATGCTGCTTTTATAAAGAGGTAGGGAATAAATATGTTCTCTGCACATGCCTGGGTTTATAATGCATGGCAGGAATAGATGTCAAGCCCTGACCGCCTCGCTTGTTCGGGCCCCTGTTATAAGCCTAGGTCGGATAGATCCACAGCACAGTGCTCTCTCAGGACTTGGTGGTGGGGCCATCTGTTCCAAGCTGTTTCTATTACCAGGAAGAGTCTTCCCAGGCTGAGTGAGCAGGTGTGGGGCCATACCCGTCATCCAGAAGGGTGTGGCCTGAACAAGAAGATGACAGTGTGACAGAAGCTCAGGTGGCTGCTGCGTGGAGTAAAGAGACCGTCCCAGGACACTGGGCTCCCCCTTCCCTCTCTTGTTAGTGCCGTAACAGGGCTAGGGAGAAGACACGACTTGTTGCTGCAGAGGCCTCTAAAGCCAGAAAGCTGGCCTGTTTGGCCCCTCCCTGATTTTGGGGGGGAGTTGCCTCTTGCGAGGGTAGATCTTTCTAGCATGGTTATGCTGTGGTAATTGAATAAAGTTAGTCAATCAGTCCAATTATTAGATCATGCTGCACGTGAAAGCAAGGCCAGGAGTTGAACCTGCAGGGGCATCGTACCCTTCCGGGGCCGCAGCCTCTCTAGCCTGCCCATGATGACTTAGTCACAGGAGCAGCAGGGAGGAGAGGTGGCCCGAGTCTCTCAAATCATTACTGCAAATGGATAAGGTCCCCTTTGCACACACAGGTCGGGTTTTGTGATCTTCAGGGGGTGGGGGCTATGTGTCTCCCCCGCCTACTCTGCAGGCCCCTCCCCAAATGCCATACTCAGCCTTCGCTCCGGGAAAAGCTTGATTGAAGAACGCATTCGTGTCGTTGACATTGCCCGTGCCCACTGCGTAGCCTGTGAGGTTTCTGTTGAACTCTCGAAGGATATCTGCAAGAGGAGGGGGTGGACGGGACACAGAGAGCTCAGGACAGAAGTCCAGGATGTCTTCTGTGGTACTGTGGGTCTAAGGTCCCCAGAGTGGGCTGTATTATTGCCCTCAAGCTTCCTGGGGAGAGGCAGGGAGGCAGTGTGTGTGCTGACAGAAGGTGGGGCCTCTTTAAATTGAAATGACCTGTCGACAGGGTGGGCCAGGGCAGTAAAAGCCTTTTACGTGCATGTAAAAAATATATATTTTTTACATAATCCACAGTGCAGTGAAGGGTCACTATCTAATTTATCTCAGCACTCCCTGGGCCAGTTGGAAGAACCTGAGGCTCACAATGTTTGGTAACTTGCTCTGGGTCACCTGACCAGCACATAGATGGGCCAGGGCTTGAACCAGGTCTCCAGGCTCCAAGTCGAGTATTTATTCCATCCCTTCTGCTGTCTGTCCCCAGCCTGCCCCCTCCTACTTCAACAGAGGTCCATAGGGAGGTGACATTTGCTCCTTGGCTGGCAGGCCCTCTCAGGAGGCCTGGGGGTCAGATGGAATGAGTAGACAGACTCAAACCCCTGGTGGCTACTCACTAGGTAAGGTGGTCACATTCTCCAGGGAGCCGTCCCCTCCTGAACTGTAGGGAGTGAGCAAGCCAGAGAGAGAGAGAGATTGATTGAATTAATACATAAACTTTACAAAAGAGCGGCCTCCACCTTCTCAGTGTGCCAGATCTGTCTCTTGGTGTTTGAGGAATCCTGGGAAAATTTTGAATTCCCCAACAGATTGGTTTCCCTCAAATCGAGCATTCAAAGGCAAGACAGCTGCTTCTTTTCTTCATCAGATCAAAAGGGAGAACACTTAGCTGAGTATATGCTAGGTGCCCAGCCATGGACTAGATTCTCAATATTAGTTATATCTCAACAAGCCTATGACATTGATGTGACTATCTCCACTTTACACAGAGTAAGAAACTGAGGTACACAGAGGTTAATTAACTTGCTAAAGGTAACTAAAACCCAGCTTGAGCTGGGAACCTTTAGAAAACAGATAAGATCTCCCATTCAGCAGTCGGGCAAATTCTGATGGAATGTTCTGGGGAGGAGGGGGTGGCCTCACACTGCCTTGCAATGCCCCATCTAATCTAACCTCAAGGCACACACTCTAAAGATTTTGTTTCCTTTCATGACTTTAAGTGCAATGTATGGCTTCTCAGCCTCCTGGCTAAGATCATGTGTAGTATCTGTTCTTGTCAGTTTAAATTGAGTACAACATAGTAGGAAGGAAGAAGTATTTCCATTTAACAAACTCTGATGTTTACATATATAGTATTTACTGTTATTTTGCTTCTGTACCTCTCCTCAATCCCAGATTATTCTAGGCCAATAGATTTTTAAGAACACACACAGCCTTAGCATCCAGTGCCCCAGCGGAGACTTCTAAAGGACAGGTCATGAATCAGTCCTACGATTCTTTGTTCATGGAATGCTTGGAATGCAGTTGACAGCTCCATGCCAGCGTGGGCCAGGGCTAGAGTCAGAGACTCAGCAAGCAGCCCAGGTGGGGGAGAGGCAGCAGCTGGAGTGAGTCCTGCCCCACTTCCCATCACATGTCTGAACCTGACGTGCCCAGGGGTTGGGCATTTGTTTGAGCTTCTGGCTCTCTTCCAACTCTGCGCGCAAAGCTGCTGCTTTATCTGCTTCCTTATCCTTCTTTCTCTGGACTAAAGGCACCAAAATCAGAATATTTTACATTTGAAAGGAAACTATAAATCTGTATCTCTCCTCCAATCACTGGGTTCTAACTCTGCCTCCTTTTCTCCTTCAATAAAAACATAAGCTTTAACATAACATTAACACAGAGACATATGTAAACACACACATCAAGTACTTCCTATTGTCATTTCTTGTTTAAAGGTATCTTTGTTTTAAAACAAGTGTGGTGGCTGATCAAGACGAACAGGCTATGAAAATGTCTCCTTGACTTCATTTGAGTGAAAATTTCTAGAAGAAAAAAGGGGATTTATACAAATATGAAAGAGCAAAAATATTTAAACCTTCATTTTAAAAATCAGAACTACGTGAAACATGAGACAGACCCACATGAAACAGGTAGTCTATGTTAGATCCTTCAGATGAATATAACTTGTATGACGCTATGAGCTCAACGGCTCAGCTCTATCTGTTGTTACCTGCAGTGCACAGAAAATGGAGAAGATGCTCAATAACATTTGTTGAAGGAGTTTCAATAATGGGAGATTGAACTCCTAATTAATAAAACAGAGAAATACAGTTTTTGATAAGTAAATTTTATTTTGGTCCTTTGAATGATCCCAAACAAGCAAACTTATTTCAGTGGAAGGAAAGGCAATGCTCCAAAGCCCTCAGGGCCTGCCGCATGGTTAAGCTCACTAAAGCTGGAAACCGGTGCTAGAATAATCTCACCAGTCAAGAGACCTTGGAATATTCACAGCCAAACCTCCTCTGCGGGTCCTGCTCACAGCCACCTGCCCCCGAAGAATTCTGGATCCACCTCTCCCTGTCTAACGCCACAGGGTCTGCTCTTTCCCCTTTGTTTCTTTGAGGAAAGAAATAAATTACATATATATATTTTTTGAGACACAGTCTTGCTCTGTTGCCCTGGGTAAAGTGCAGTGGTGTCATCATAGCTCACAGCAACCTCAAACTCTTGGGCTCAAGTGATACTCCTGCCTCAGCCTCCTGAGTAGCTGGGACTACCGACATGCGCCACCCCGTACTGGCTAATTTTTCTATTTTTAGTAGAGACGGGGGTCTCACTCTTGCTCAGGCTGGTCTCGAACTCCTGGCCTCAAGCAATCCTCCCACTTGGGCCTCCCAGGGTACTAGGATTACAGGCATGTGCCACTGCGCCAACCTGTATTCTTAATTAATTGCCTAGTTTGTCTAATCTAGAAGCTTTAATGGCTTTAGAAAAATTGCTTTTCTCAGATGAGACTATGACATGGACATTTCCCAGGGAATATTAACAGGTATTATGAACAAAGAAGTTTCTGGAATTAAGGAAAACACTGGATTAAACAGAGTTCTTCATTGCAGGGCTTCTCAGAGCCTTTAATATGCTAATATGCATGTGACTTCCCCAGAGGAGGGATACAGTAAGTAATGCTTTCCCAAAAATACGAAGGAACCCTTCTTCAGGAACCTGTCTGAAGTTAATGTTCCACAGAACACACTTTGAGAAAACACTAGTCTATATAGTCTACCAAGTGTCAAACTATCTCTCAGACTCTGACCTACAGCTTCCAGCTTTAACATTTTGGGCAGATGTTTAAAACATTTAGGACAGATAGAGGCTTTAAAGTGACAGCAGCCACTGAACGTGAGGCCTTGGCATTAGGACTAGAAGATTCAGCCATTAGGTCTTAACAGACTTTCCTTGTAGGAAGAAACAGAACAATGGCTGAATTTTCCCATTGCTGCAGAGAAAAACTTTGAGCATGAGATTGCCTGTTTGTATCTGAATAATAGGAACTGCTAGCTGAACTGTGGTAAAGTTGGGCAGATCACCTCACTTCCCCAGGTTGCTCCACCAGGTACAGCTTATCTGTCACCCGTTGTGTGGTTTGTCTACTTTGTTTTCCCACACTACGACATGAGCTCATTGCCTTCTTCGGCTAAGACCAAGTGCAGCTGCCACAACCTCATGCTTCTTTTCTTGATTGTGATAAGCTCTGCTTTCTTTCTCTCCCTCAGTCTTTCTTTTTCCTGTAGGCTCAGCAACATGAGGGGCAGGGTAGTAAGGGAGGCTCTATTTTGTTACCTAGCAGCCCATTAGAGACCACCTTCCCGGCCATGGACACATGGAAACGTAGGGACCTCGGGTGGGGAAGGCATTTGCTCACATGTCAGGGTAGGAGCGATGTCCTCATGCTAAGGATGCCCTGGGTCCTCACTGTGGGTGGCTACAGGCTGATGGCACCTGGACTCTCCTCGGGTCTGGCCAGAGAGCTGTCACTGTCCTGGCCACCCCTACCCTGCTCTCTCTCACTTTCTTAGGAGAGATACTTCAAGCGAATTTGGCAAAGGCGTTCTCCTGGCGCCCAACCGCTCATTAGCACTCTGCCCTCTTGAGGCTGGTTTTGTTCTAGATGTTTTCCCAGGTAACAAATTCTGAGCTACTCACCAATTACTTTGAAGCCTCCATAAACACAAACTTTATTAGCAAAGAAACTTGAGAACACCCACATGCCACTGCTCGCCTGGGTTTTCCACTCCTGCATCGGGGATGCACTTTTCCTCCCTTTCCTCTTGTCTGACTGCTAATCTTTCAACGCAGATGGGCACCACCTTCTCTGGGAAGCTTCCCGTCCCCTTGGCAGGGTTGGGTACTCCTCTTCCATGCTCCTGTAGTACTCAGGTATTTCTGTATTTAAATAGCACTTGCCCACTGAGCACATGCTTTGCTGTCTCTCCCTCACCCACCTCCTCAACTCCTCGCAGTGCCAGTGCATAGGAGGGGCTCGGGGACGCCCGTGGATTGTGATTTTTGTCTCAGTTATGTCTTCCTGAAGTGTGCGTTGGGTTCTGGAGGTTTTCTGTGCAGATGTGTACAGACACGTAAAGGCAGAGGTGCGAGTACAGGATGACATGAATAAATACACACGACAGTAAACAGACATAGGGGCATCTACACGTGCACACACACGCAAGCAGACGAGTGAGGAGTCAGGGGTTTGGTGCTTTTCATGTGCACTTCATGTTGGATTTGCTGACTCAGGAGTTTGATAAGAACCCTTGTTTACTTCCTCTGCACAATTAAAAAAAAAGATTATCAACAGTAAAATATCCTTTCTACCCACCAAATGTTCATGGTTTACACAGAAATATATGTTTTCCTTCTGAAAGCCACTTCCAGACCAAGTCTTTGATCTTTGCAATTTATGCATTTACAGGAGACAACCCCCTCCCCACAGCCAATCTCTGGGGGTGAACCCTGGGGAAGGTCAAAGATTAACATTACCTAAACGACAGTCCCCGATACTGTGTGGTGACATCGAGGAAGTCGTCTGGTTTCGAGCCGATTCCACTGCCAGCCTTAGAAAATGTAGCAAAATGCACAGGAAAATCAGCAAGTCAGAGAAAAGGCAGGCTGTGAACATGTGGGGCTTCCAACGAGATGGTTCCAAGTGTACTCATGATGGCAGGAGCAGAGCCCCGGACCGGGAGCCAGGAGCCCTGGGCTCTCCGTCTTCGACGCTCCTCCCCGGCTGTGCCCCTTGCGCCACTCTCGGCTGCGTTCTCCCTGAGCTAAGGACGTGCCCGGTTCATCTCACAGGGGTGTTTTGGGGAGGAAATTGGATCAAAGCTGTAAAAACTGCTTTGACAACTCTCCAGTGCTTTACAAATGTGACAGTGTGTTAGTTAGTACCCTCCCCGGCATCATCCTCCCAAGTTCTTTACAAGCTCACTGACTTGAGCAACTGCAGTGGACAGATTGCTCATAAATTTCACATTTCTCCCCTTTCCCTCTGGAGCATTCTGTAAGATATTCTCAAGGCCTTAGAAGCACTGCTGGGAAGTGGTGATCTGGGATAGTAAAACAGCCCTGATTCTTGCAAATTAGGAGCAGAGCCTTATCCACAACTGAGGGGTCTTTGCCGCTTTCCGTGCAGACGCAAAAAGGAGACAGAGGCAAGGGTCCAAGCAGAGCATGGCGCAGAACCCGAATGGAAAAGGGCACCCACACAGGCAGGTTTAGAGGAATTTTGAGGCAAAATGACATATTTTTGTGTACGTTAAAAAATTGTTGGATGTTCAAAATCCCCCCTTATCTGAAACAATTCAGTTCACTCCTGAAAAAGATTTCCCCTGGATACCTGCTTGAGAAGGTGGCTGCAAAATCAAATCGTTGCCATGCTCTTGGATTGACAGAGCCAGGAGAGAAGGCAAGATAATGCAGAGGACAGGAGCGCAGGCCTGTCAAGAGGACTGGGACCTGGAACTGGCCCAGCCACCCCCAACCCACCCAGGGACCAAGCGTCCTTACGGTCAGAGAATCCCCCAGAGCAGCCACAACTTGGATATCTGCAGGTCTCAGGGCGTGCACTGGAAAGACAAGTGGACACACTTGAGTCTGCAGGAGGGAAGGTGCGGTCAGTCTAGTGCTTCTTGCTTCAAAGCAAGAGCAGAAACAAGATCTACATGTGCATTTAGGCCATTCAGGACTGGGCGTGCATAGTGTCATGGAGACAGAGGTTAGATGAAGACAGTGTCCCCATAAGAGACACAATAAACTCATCCTGGACCTACAGGGAGAGAGAGGTACAGAGAGGGAGGGAGGGAGAGAGAGAGAAAGTAGAGAGATGGATGGATGGAAGGAAGGAAGAGAGGGTAGAGTAGGAGCCCACCACGTTAGTGCCAGTGGTCACATGAGATGCTAGCCATGCCTGAGCACAAACCAGATAGGCATCAGACCCCCTGAGGTGTAGGGTGTTAGGTGCAGTGCATTTAGAGCTGGGTTCATGAATTTCTACCAAGTATCCAATGAATAATCATGTCAGGCCTTTCCCTCCTCCCAGGTCTCTTCCGAAGAGCCCAGGGAACCTACTAGGCCCTGCTACAGGCTGCAGCACCTGCGGCCACATGGATAACCCCCGAGTTAGCTTCCTCTTGGGACTCTCTGGCCCACCCCCAGCTCTGGGCTTCTCCATGCCACAGGGCTGGGCCACCCAAGGGGTGAGCTCACTGGCTCTTCCACTCATGCTCCATCTTAGGGGCTGAAGCAGGAGGGCACAGCTCCTGGTCCCGGACACCTTGGTGCACACTGGGCATGATGTCACCACAGGCCAGAACAGGGCAATGCAGAGGGACTCATCCTAGCAAGCGCTGGTCATAACTGCCACTTAGCCAGTTTGTGAAAAGTCTTATCAGTGAACCCACTGGGTGTAAGTCTTGGGGGAGGGGCCCTGGGTCCTGGTGTGTCGTAGGGGGCTTACCTGAGGTGGGGGTTGAGGCCGAAGAGGCTCTGTCCCTGCACAGCAGCCGAGACCCATGTTCCTATGGGCAAAGAATGAATCCCAGAATCTCAGGGTTGAAAGGGACCAGAGAGGCTCTCTGACTCACCCAGAGAGCCCTAAAAAATACAGATTCCTGGGTCCTACTCCTCAGGAGGGACTTCTAAAGCGCCTTTGATGAGGCTCCCTAGGTGATTTGGAACATCAGCCCAGTTGGGATCTGCTAACCTAGTTCAGACCCCCGTCAGCCAATGCAAGAATTCGGGCATCAACACAAGGACCCCGACTCTCACCCACCCCTGCCTCTGCACCAGCTGCATGGAGGATGGTCATCCTCGCTGACATCCTGAGCCTGGTGGGATGTGACTGGCTGGATGCCCCCCAGCTGTCATCAGTGGTGTGATGACAGCTCTGCCCTTCCCCCTGCCTGCAGGTGTAGGCCAGTGGATGGTCCTCATGCCCATCCAAAACTCTTGTCCACTTTCCCACCCCGCCCTGTTGGGCCAGTCCCAGCTCAGGGACTGCCCACTGCATTGTCTGGCAAGCCAAAAGGAAGCAAAAAGCAGGTACCTGCACGCTGTTCTTGTAGGTGCTCAGAAAAGGCCAGACCTGAGGGGTGGGGGGAGGAACGATGAGCAATGGCAGCAGGTTGGGCAGCTTCCCTGCCTGCCGACCCTCAGTAAGTGCACACCTGGCTCAAACACCTCCAGCCGCCCTACTCTGTGCTCCTGAGCCCAGCCTCTCCCTGCCAGGCTGATGCCCCCGAGGATGGAGGTGGGAGGAGCCTTCTCTGCGACCTGACCCACACCAAGAATCAGCATAAACCCTTCAGCAGCTCCAGGAACGTGCATGCCTGCCCTTCCCGCTCCCACTCTGCTGCCTGGGATGGCTGTGTGGTCTCCCTTTCTCCACCCAGCACTCCCCAACACTGCACCTCTTTTTGCTGGTAAAAGCCCACGTCTCCACTGCCCAGGATCCCGCGCCACCCCGCGCCTGCCCCACCGTGCAGTGGCCTGGGCCCCTTCCTACCCACGTTAGGGAAGTCAGATGCTTTGGGGCCTGCCTCACATGAGCCCGGCACAGTGGGTCCCAGCCTCGGCCCGGGACTCCTCAGAGGGATTTACAAGGCGAGGATGACAGCTGCAGAGCTCCAAGAACCTTTCTGACAACTTTCGAGTGAAAATGAGGGCTTATTCTGCGTGTCCCTCCTGGTTCATGTCTGCTTTCCTAGCTCCAGCTGCCAACTTACCGCCCCCGCCCCCAACCCAGCCAGACAGCATTCCAGGTCTCAGTTCCTCACTCTGCCCAGGTGCTCACAGAGGCAGTGGCTACACGAAGACAGGGGATCTTTCTGTCCCAGCTGCCCTTGAAGTTCTCCCCTGCCCCAGCCTTCAGCATGGGAGCTGGACGTGCCATGTGCCTCATGCCTGCCTGGAAGGCTGTGTCCAGCCCGGACTTGTGCTAAGGCCTCCAGCCATGCAGAGACCAGGGAGCACTCCAGGGCCCCTGGGGGTCATTGTCCCTCTCAGCGCAACCACATGGGGCATTTGGGGCAGTTAGCCTGGAGTGTAAAATGGGGGGGGCAGGTGGACACAGCTGGGGGTGGGGTGAGGGCCGAGAATGCGATGCACCGAGAAGGCTGATGGGAACCGGGACCTGGAGAGTGGTTTCAGTCAGAGGTGTTGGAAGGACACGAGTTTCACGCTACCTGGTTCGGACACATGATATCAATCTTGTTTTCAAAATTATGCTGTGTTGTCTTCTGGCCAACAGGTTCCAGCTAAACCAAGAAGCAGGAAGACGGGAAGTGAGAAAGAAGCGGCCAGGATGGACAGTTTGGGTCGGGGACAGAGGAAATAGGACTTTTCATCATCGCTGTGCAGGAATCACACAGCCCAAGTGACAGGCCTCTGAGGCCCATCCTTGGCTTTCTGGAGTCTTTTTCTTATCAGAGGGAGGGTGAGTTAGTTTTTCTGCCTCAGCCGTCTTACCATGTTTCTCCACAGGGCAGTGGCTGCATGGGCATGAGCCTTGCTGCTGAAATGGAAACAGTCAGGAGCGAAGAAAGAGCTGTCAGGCAATCCCTCCTGGTTACCAGGCAAGAGAGAGAGAGAGAGAAAGTTATAGAGACACTGGATGACATAAATGAAACAGCCACACGCTATCTGTGGATTCGGTTTATCTACGACGGTTGCTTTCTTTACCGAGGTCTTTGGCATGTCTACGTTTTCGAAGAACGGCTGCACAACCACAGTAAAATCTTCCCTCGTGTCGTAGCGTCCACTCTCAACCAGCTGTTGAGTCCCCTCCTGCGGGGGAGAAGGGAACAGGGGTCAGGCAGTCCTGTCTGCATCCACTCTGTACTTGGCCAGTCTCTTTCTCCAACACAGAATTGAACAGAACCCGACTGTGAAGTGAAATCGACCTTCAGCAAAAGCTCAACTGATGCGAAGCCAGCTAGTTCCTTTTCAGATCAAGCCAAGCTCTACTGCGAGTGTGTATACTTGACCTAGGCTGTGAACGGGGAAGGTAAGACAAAAAACCTAAGTCTGTCAGCTTGACCCCCTTTTAAACCTATTGTGATTAAAGAGCTAAGGGTGGCATTATTTGATTAATGACATTTTACATAATCCTAATAATTTGTTTGTATCCTACACGTGTTCAGAAAGATCAAAGGTGAATCTATAATATTTAACGTGTATTTATACTGCTTGTGCATGGTGTGTGTGTGCTTCTTTGAGACTCTCGGACCTGTTTAGGAGAGTAACAGAGCTGTAACCATCACAGCTTCTGCTTGGGGTCACTTCTAGGAAACCAGTTACCCTAGTTCTGGCTCCTATTCTGGCCGGACTCTGCCATTCCACCATGCACAAGGGTTTCTACTGTTTGGGGCTAGGACTCCAGCCGCAGAGGGCAGTCGGGCTTAGGTACCCATGAATGTAATGTGTTCACTTCAGAAGACCCCACGAACTATCTTTTCCTGGGGTCAGCCAGGAGAGCCTTGTTTAAGGACCCCTCGTGTCTGACCTCCCAGGCCAGTCTCTGCCTTGATTAAGGCATGAGGGAAGGAAAGAAGGTGGCTTCTCACAAGGCGGCAGGGAGGTGCGATACCGGGAACTAGTTGGGTGGCTTTCAGCAAGCTGCTTCCCTCTCTGAATCTCTGTTTCCTCATCAGTAATGGAGGATGTTGGGGTCCCTGGACCATCTCTTAAGCCCCTTCCCATGCTACTGGTTGCTCCGGCATAAGCCATGGTGGCTAACAGAGGAACCACATACCTTTTGACAGTGGAAAGAAATAGTGTGTAGAGTCCCTGGCGTGTGATAAGCACTAAGAAAATCACCATGGTTATTAACAGTAATGGTCATCTCCCAGGAGAGTGATGAGAACCACAGCATTTGCTGGAAGTAGGGAGTGAGCTGATTCTTAGAGGGCATGATGGCCTTCATGGCTGATGTGTGAGTGTCTCCAGAGCACCAGATCAGGGTCTCAGTGGTGACTAGGGTCAGACCTGGGAACAGCTGGCCTGTCTGCTGAGGCAGGGAGACAATGTTGGTGGGGACCTCTCCTCTTCGGCTGCTCAGCATCTGAAACCACCTGTATGTCTGAAGACCCCCCGCTGCGTGAAGAGCAGCCTGCCTCCCACTGTGGAGGCTGAAAGAGATGAATGCTCACTTTTCCATCCAACACCCCTGCAGCCAGGGCATGTGACTGAGACATCACCAATCACTGCCCATCTCTGGGGACAGCAAAGCACCCATTTTTGCCAGGAGTGGCAGCTGTGTCTAGTTCCTAGATGGTGGAGTCCACTATGTCTTCACTAGACTATGTCTGTGACCTGATTTTGATTCTCAAGGCTTGGACCCTAGGATCCCTTGGCCTCTGAACCCAGCTCTCTAAGCTTTGCCAGAGATTCTGCTTAAATAGCAAATCTGCTTAAATTAATAGAAACTGCATAAGCTTTTGTTGCTTGCACCTAAGACCCCCAACTGAAACAGGGCTGCTTTGATGGCCATAATCTCAGCTGCCTTCCCTCCCCTGGTGTGGGCCGTGGCCTTCTTCCCAGGGTCAGGGGCCCACTCGTGGCAGGAGGAATACAGGTGGGGAGTCCCCCAGAGGGCTGGGTCCTGGTGACAGAGGACGATAAAGGTTTATCTCTTTGAGCCCCTGATACATCCAAAGGAGTCTGCAGGGAAGTGGTTCTACTTCAAGGAGTGAACACCTTGGAAGATGAATCAAGTCTAGAAGCTGTTTGCAGCCTACTCTGGAAGGCAGGCCTACCATTGTCTTCTTTGAGTGACTGGACAATTGTTTGGGGGAAACTCATGATGGTCAAGGGAGTCAGCTGTTCTGGTCAAAGATTTGGTGGAGAAAGGACAAAAATGAGCAACCCACAAGATGGAGACCGTCTGCTGACTTTCCTTCTCCATGTGCTCTCTAATAGCATCTGTTCCCATAGGAGGAGAGGGCAGAGGATGCATGTCATCCCACCCAATCCTCCAGACCCTCTGGGGAGGCAGGTGTCTCAGCCTCCATCTCCTCAGAAGCTCAGAGAAGTTTCATCGCCTACTTGTCTAAGGTCACACAACTACTGAGCAGAGTCGGGGTTTGGATCTGGACAGACCCACTCTGAAACGTCTTTCCACCATACACATGTCGTGGACAACTGGAAACATTTGTCTCCATGTAAAGCCCAGGAACTGAAATTCAGCAAAGTGTGTTCAGTGACTCTGTATCTTAATTTAAATAAACTGAAGCACAGCCCCTGCTATCCCTCAGGGTGTTTTTAAATCAGCAAACTAGTCACTGATCATCACATCGCCCACCCAGCCAGGGTCAAAATTACCTGAGCACTGATTCATTCTCTAAACAGAGCCACCGCACCGCACCGCCATTCCCTGCAGTCTCAGAGCCTCTTCCTGGCTTACCTGATACTTCTTGTTCAATTCGATGAGAGAGGCAACTTCTGTTGAGTTATCATCAAACTTCAGGACACAGGGACACAGAGAGCTGCAGAACAAAGAGATGTCCCCACCCCACCAAGATCACCATCCTGAATAAGTGATGCAGAAACCTTGCCTGGAGACTTGACGTATTTCTTTTAACTTGGAGGCATCTGAAATGTGTGCTAACGAAGGGTCTGGCCAGCTAACCTGTTGACTGTACCTTTCCCAGGCCTGGAATTGCTCTTAAGGATGAAATAGGTACTTCTTCTGACATCTGCAGGAGTGACTTTTGTGGAGCTGAGTCACCTTATGGCTGAGTGTTGTGCAGATGAGGCACACCCCCTTCCAAATAATAGTGACAACAATAATTGCTAATGTACACTGAATGCTACTGCACCAAGCACTGGTAAGAACTTTATCAGTATTAACATATTTAATCCTCCCAGCCATTTTAGAAGTTGTATTATCATTATCCCCATTGTATAAAAGAGAAAACTGAGGCTCAGAGTGGTTGAGTAACTTTCTCAAGGTCACAGGGTTGCTGAGCATGGGAGCCAGGACTTGAGCTCAAATCTGTCTGGCTCTGAACCTGACCTCTTAATCTCTCTACTGAGCTGTTTCTGTCCAGTCTGCAGCTCTGGCCTGGCTGGACATCTGGCAAATCTGGGCTTTTGGGGCAGGGGATGAGGTGACAGTAGTGTGGGTGGCTTAGCGTAGACTCAGCAGCTCCAAGGAACACACGGCAACTCAGGCGGAACAGCAAAGAGGATGCAGGACAAGGTGACCCCGAGTCTATCCAACCCTGACATTCAGCGACTTGGCCATTTCAGCTCTGCAAATGACCTGGCAAATGCCTACTCTGAACCTTTAGTTTTAACGATCTGAAAAACCCTGCAGTGATGGGTAGCAAGAGCCTTTCCGTCGGCTGCTCTGAAATGAATACACTGAACCCCGTGTGGCCCAGCAGCTAGAGAAAGTGGGAGCGCAGGGGTGAGTCAGCAGCTGAAAACAGCATGCCTGACGCCAGCTGCACTAATAGACATGTCACCCAGCGGCCATCCTGTCTCTGCTCGCAGCCTTCTCCAGGGGACCTGTACAGCCTGGGCCCCCAGGTATGGTTTGCCATGGATCTTTAGGGGAGCAGCCAAGGTACCCCTTAATTTCCAAGAGCAAGTCTGATCCTTGTGAATTATTCATTCAATCATTCAGCAAACAGCAGTGAGCCCCTCAGCTGTCCTAGCAGTGACTCAGATGTAGTTCACAGGCTGTGGGGGGGGGGGGGAGGGAGGGAGGGAGGCACGTGGATACCATGAGATGTGCTCAGGGCTGTGGTGGTGGGGGGGCAGGAGTGGGGAAGCTCAGACACCAGCCAGAGGAGGCCTTGCAGGAGGCATGCCCGGGAAATGCTCATGCTTTGGTTAGAAGAACATCTCATTCCTGAGGGCCATAGGGATGTGCAATACAGGTTGGGTCTCCCTTATCTGAAATGCTCAGGACCAGAAGTGTCTCAGATTTCTGATTTGGGAATGTTTGCATTACCCTATGGGCATCACACAGGCCTTTTTGACATTTTCAACGATATACCTCTGTGCTGTACCACAGCACAGAGAATAATCAAAGAACCAACCAACCAACCGAACCCCACAGTGAGTAATGCATGTAGGTCTAGGCCCCACATGGGGAAGTTGGCGTATCTGGCCTGCACACGTGCCATTGTGTTACCCTTTGCCGGCGAGTGTGGAGAGATACCATACCATGGCTGAAGGGGGCTGGGAGGGCCTTTTCCCCTTGGACATGCTGAATAACTGTGTGTTGTGCGCCTCTGTTTTTGACTGCGACCCATCACATGAGGTCACTGTGGAATTTTCCACTTGTAGCACTGCATTGGCACTTAAGTTTCAGATTTAGGGGCATTTTGGATTTCAGATTTTCAGATTAGGGATGCTCCACCTGTGCTAGAGGGAAAAGGCATTTGTGTTTGGCTCTGGTGGCTGAGGGATGATGACATCCCTCTCAGAGGCCTTCCCAGGAACAGGGCTCTCTGTTCTCTGGGAAAGACTGTTCTCTGGACTCTGGATTGTGATTTGACAACCTCCTCCTCTAGCAAGTGACAGTGGCCCTGTGTTTGTGAATGCTCAGCCTGGAGCACCCACGACAACCAGAGGCACTCCCAGTCCTGGAGATGGGCCTCCAGGAGGGGTTGGGGAAGCTCTGGACACACTTGGAAGTTGATCTTAGCAGAGCCTGAGTGCTCCTTGAGCCTTTTCCACATAGCCTGAGTCCATTCCTAATGCTCTACTCACCCCTCCTGAGGACCAGAGGGTGCCTGGTGGCTGCTGTGGCCACAAAGGCAGAGGTGGGTTCCACATGCACAGCTGAGGCAGGGAGCTGAGGCCTATGCTGGGGTCAGAAAACCCTGGGATGTTCCCCCATTGGACCTTTTTCAGGTTAGAAGATGGTGGGGTGGGGAGGGGTGTCTCAGAACTCCTCACATCTCCGCCATTAGGTTCTCTAATGAATCTGCTAAGGGTCCCACAGCCCTGTTGAGAGCAGCAGGAGTTGTCATCTGACCTGAGGATCAGCCTTGGGCAGTAGACTTCAGTCTCCTGGTACAGCTCCCGCAGGGCGGCAATCTCCAGCACGTTCACCAGATTCACGAACGCCCGAGGAACCTGCGGAAAGGCAAAGGCAGTCGCCAAGAGGGTGAGGCTGGGCAGCTGCAGCCTCTTACTTGGGTCTGGGGCCCACTCCTCTTGCTGGAGTGTCAGACCTAGGGACTTCCCTTTGCCCCACCCACTTCCTTCACCCCCTCTGCTCCCCAAGGACGCCTCTGCATGCAGGTGGCCAGGGACCATGGCAAAGGCCACCAGCCAGGGAGGTCTCAGCAGGAAGCCAAAGCCGTCTCCAGGCTGGGCCTGAGGCCTCAGATGAAGGGCTGAGGTCGCGCTGCCCAGAGGCTGTGTGGCCCAGTCTCCATACCTCAGTGTGGAGGATGTCCAGAGCCTTCCCGATGTTGTCAGTGAAGTTCTGGGGAGAATACTGGACCTGCAGGAAGAGGAAGTGTCTCTTGAACACCATGTGTCTCCCATCTCTCTACAGACTAGGGATACTTTCTCTCTTGGGTCCCCTTCTTCCTGTATGTCAGTCAGAGTGGACAACGCTGAAAGGTAGGTTTGTCTTTGGGGGCCCTAGCCTCGACACCAGCCCCATGGTGCTGGGGCTCATCATGCTGTGACCCTCAGGGAAATGTCCTCTCTTTTGCATGCAGTTGTGGAAAGCTCTGGATCGACTTCATAGCAACTGGAGGTAGAGCCTTAGCTTAGGCGCATCCGTCTCAGGGCCCCTCTAAAATAGGGGTGTTGGAGCAGACGACGCTAAGATCTCTGCAACCTGAGCAGTCTCTGGTCCTGTGGCCACATGTCCTCTGCTTGGAGCCTCTAGCATCTGGGGAGCCACACCCTAAACAAATCTCTTAAGGAGATAACGGGAAGGGAAGAGGGTCCTGAGAAACACCCCCACCCCAAGCCTAAACACGATTTAACTTATTTCTTCTGACCTTGATATTTTTGATTTTTAAGGTATTTTTTAAAGCAGTACAACTCTTTCTCCAATTAAAATCTAACCAAGAGCCCTGCTCTAGGGACCATGGCAAAGCTGTGCCCCTTTGGGGGGAACAGGGAAGGGGACTCCCACCTTCCCACCCGCAGCCCCGAGGCTCCCTGTGGGTCCTTCAAATCCCAGCTTGAAAATTCTGACTCCTGGCGACTTTGGTGCCAGGAAAGTGGGCTGTGAGGGGTCTGGAGGACAGGGTTGCCCCTCTGGGCAGATGCTGACAGGCTACAGCAAGATCATTAATTCCTAAACATCACCGTGCTGGTCCCATTTCTGCCTGACAAACCCACTCATCTTCACATCCCAGTTCGAAAGCCTCCTGCTCAGTGTAAACCTCTCCAACAATCCCCTTCCCCACGCACACCAAGTTCCCACGCAACTTTGATTTCAGACCTCTCTTCTGCGTGCCTCACTAGAACCACATCGGGATGGCTTCCTTGTGTCTTGATGAATTGTCTCTGTCTCCCCCCCCCGGCAGTGTAAGTTCCTTGAGGACAGAGTGCCTGTGTTTCATTTGCCGCCACTTAGCTCCTAGCAGAGCACCTTGCACAGGTGCAGGTGGGAGACTAGTCAGTACGGCCTGTGGGGTTTCTTTCGGCTCAGAGGCTGGGGTTCCAGGAAGAAATGCAGCCACCATAGAGCAGTAGCCTTGATCTTGGGTTTCCCATCAGCCTAGAATGACTTGGGCTTTGACCCTCCATAAGTGCCTTTGTAGGAAATCAGCTTCCCCACATGTGTGACAACACATATTGGAGATGGCAGGGCCACTGAAGCCTGGAGAAAGGAGCTAACCTATGACTGCCTTAAAGAGAGGCAAGATTCTTCTAGGTCATTGGAATGATATCTTGGTTTCTACAATGATATGATCAGGCTCCTTTGACAGGAAGTTTAACCAGGACCAATCTTGTAACCAATCCTGCTTGTCCAGTTGAACCTCGTCCTGGGGATGGACGCCCTCTTGGTCTCGGGGTTAATTCCAGGCTGGACCTGAGTCCAGCAGCTGCCCTGTTCCAGGAGCGGGCAACTGGGCCGCAGAAATCCTTCCTTGGGGCTGAGTCCCAAGTGAAGGACCTGGAGACCTACCAGGTCATTGCAGAAATCACAAAGGTCATTGCCGCCTATAAACAGGGTTATTATCTTCCAGTCCTCCTCAAAATGTATGCTCTGAAACGAATAGGAAACAGACAAGTAAGCGCCTTGTCCCACAGTCAAGTCCAGGAAAATACAGAGTGCTGAACACTAGACAGGATGGGTCTCGCACAGCAGGACGTTTAGCGGGCTTTCCTATTTTCTGTTCTTTGGTTTTGAGGTCCTGAGGACACAGGTCCTAACTGGTTCATTTACTTTAGGCAAAATCACACAGCACGAAGGTCACGGTTGCCAGCTGTCTTGCTGGGAGTGGCTGCGGATGCCCTCTGAGCTTCATTCCTCCGTCTCTGGCACAGCAAGGAAGTGGGGAGTAACTGGCCATGGGAAAGGAACGTTTGTTCTACGATCTCTAGAAGTCGTGAATTTTAACTTTGCCTTAAGGGAGGAAGGACCATCTTTCATGAAGAGGGAGCTCTCCAAACTCAGATCACGTACACAGTTAAGGCTCCCCGTGAACAAAGCAAGCTGGAGGGGCCGGTCAGAGCAAGGTGGCCGCTCTCAGCACGTGCTCTGATAAGATTGTGCACCACCTTTGGGATCTGTCTCCTCCAAGAGGGAAGTGGAGGAGTATTAATATTTGACGTCACGGGGCTGGATGGAGGAAGGTGGGAAGCCACACACATTCCAGAAACTGTGGCCCCAGGACAGCTGTGGCCCTCGCAGCCTCGTATGTTGTCCTAGGCCTACATAGTTTTGCTTCTCTGACCGATGCTTCCAAAAGAGGATGGGAAAAGAAAGATGAAGACAAAATCCAGGGAAGTTTGACATTATGGGTAGAAGTATCCTAAAAACCTCCTGATAATAGACTTTGAGGTACATTAAATATTATATACGACATAACTAATCCCAATTCCCCTCTTTAATTATTTTACCCACCTGGGAACAGCTTCAAAAACATCTGAATTGCCAACCCTGCTTTCGCTTGAGGAAGGACCTCCTGTCATCTTTCAGAACCCAGGTCAAATGTGTCCTTCTCTGGCCCTCACCTGCATAAGGGCCTTCCCCTTCTTCTGCACCCACAGGGCCCTCCTGATGTGGCACATGTCAACTGTTTTATAATTTTGATTTGACATGTTGGTCTCCCCTTGTCAGCTCCTTGAGGACAGAATGGTGCCGTGCTGTGTTGTCCTGTGTCCCTCCAGCCCAGCCCAATGCCTGACTCATGACAAACATTTAATTTGAACAGCTGACTGAGCGGCTGAACAAATGAACCGGGCTTCTTCTTTTCAGAGGCACCATGTTTCAGGCTTCAGATGTGTCTGCCGGAAGCCCAGCCTGGCTCTCATCCCCCCTCACACCAGAGCTGACCTTCTGTGTCCGTAGATGTCTCCTGCCCACTTCCCATTCCAGGGGGTCCCACCCAGACCCCCAGACTCACCGTGTCATTCTTCATCAGGTCCACCAGCCTCCTGGCCTGGACAGGTAAGTCCCTGTTGGCACATGCAGGAGGAAGTGGTGAGAGAGGCAGGGCCGGGAGAACTGAGCAGAGAAAGCAGTAACCAAACATCTAGCAGAGGAGGGTGCAGTGGGCCTCCTGTAGGAAAATGGACTGAAAGCCATGACACAGAGCCCCTTCCCATCCAGGCTCCACTGGGGTAGGAATAGGGGCAGCGACTGTGCTCGGGAAGGCTAGAGCACTGCACATATGTTGGGGGTGACTCTTAGTGTGACCATTTTCTGATTGGCATATTTGATGACCTACTTTTCTTTCTCTTCCAAGCCAGGCTTGTTCTGGGCAAGCAGAAGGTCTGCACACGAGTATTTGGTGTCATATACAGCTCAGCATGTGCCCATTTTGGCAGGTGCCATGACTTTAGCATCCCCACCCAGACAGACCTGGGTTGGACATTTAGTTGCCTCTGGCTAACTATGGGAAAGTGACTTAAATTCTCAGTTTTAAAAGACTGCAAAATGGAGATAAACCCACCCATCTTAGAGGGTCATCGGGAGCAGCAGATAAAATGGCAAAGCAGCCCCGTGGGGGTAAAGGCCACTACTGGTGCCAGGCAGCCTGGGTGTGAATCCTGGTTCCACCACAGACAGTTCTGAGCCCTTGGCAGAGCACTCCACCTTGCAAGTTTTTTCCTCTGTAAAATGGGGATGGTAAGCATACCTTCTTCATAGAGTTGCTGGGGAGCTTAAATGAGATGCCATATAAAGAACTCTAGAATAGTGCCTGGCACGTGGCAAGCATCCATTGAATTAATTCTACCATCATCACAAAGTCCTTGGCCCTGTGCCTAGCAGGAAGCATTAGTTGTCATCCTCTTCCCCTCTTAACTTTTAGCCTAACTAACCTGATCTTGGTCATGGTACACTAGGTATCAGATAACCTGGGTGCAGAGAAGGATTGGGGATAAACTAGCAGATTTCTGTGTAAGTAAGGGACACCCCCAAGAAAGCCTCATCCATCCTTTGACCTTTAGACCCCCTTTATTGTCCAAGCCCCCCAACCTTCAGCCATAAGCTCCAGTCTAGGCCCAAGCACCACCCCCCAGGTTCCCAGAGAACCTGTGCTGTCCACCCCCGGGGCATCCCTGCTCACTGAGCTCGGTTTCCTGCCACAGCCTGGTTGAAGAAGGCTCCAGCACTGTCTTCGTTCCCAGTGCCAACAGAGAAGCCCTTCAGGGAAGGGTTGAATTCCCGCAGGATGTCTGGAAATACAAGGAAAAGACACACGTAGCAACCACCTCAAAGCAATCTTCAAGTTCCTTTGACAAGCACCAGTGGGTGTTGGGGACAAAGCAGAGTCCCCCCTGCCACAGCCCTTACTATTACCCCTATGGTTCACCCAGCACAGAAGGAGAACGGTCAGTGGGCTGACGCTTGGTCACAGGACAGCACACAGTAGGTGCTTGCTCAATTATCATTGATGAGTGTGAGTCTCGGTTGGTGCTTTCCTCGTGCAATTTTCTTTTTTTCTAAATACTTGATAACTTGCCTACCATAAAACTTTCCAATTTAAAGTATACAGTTATAACTTTTAGCATAGTTATACAGTTATGCAACCATCACTATAATCAACATTAAAACATTTTCATGCCCCTCAAAAAGAAACCCTGTACCCATTAGCAGTCATTCCCTATTACCTCCAAGCCTGTGGCAATCACTAATCTACTTTCTGTCTCTACAGATTTACTATTCTGGACATTTCATATAAATGACATCATACAATGCAATGTCTTTTGTGGCTGGCTGGCTTCCACTTACCATATTTTCCACATTCACTCATACTGTAGCAGGTATCTGTACTTTATTCCTTTTTATGGCTGAATAATATTCTACTGTACAGATACACCACATTTTATTTATCCATTCTTCAGTTCAGGGGCACTGGGTTGCTTCCACATTTTGGCTATTATGAGTAATGCCGCTATGGACATTTGTGCACACGTTTTTGTGTGGATTTCTTTTGAATATACACGTAGGAGTGGAACTGCTGGATCATATAGTAATCCTGTTTAACCTTCCGAGGAACTGCAAGGCCTTTTCCCAAAGCAGCCGTGCTATTTTACATTCCCCCAAGTAGTGTGTGAGGGCTCTAATTTTTCCACATCCCCAACACTTATTATATCTTTTTATATAACCATGCTAGTGGATGTGAAATGGTATCTCATTGTGGTTTTGATATGCATTTCCCAATTAGCATCTTGGGATGAGCGTTGAGCATCTTTTCATGTGCTTATTGGCCATTTCTATATCTTCTTTGGAGAAATGTCTATTCAGATCCTTTGCCCATTTTAAATTGAGTTGTCTTTTTATTGAGTTATAAGAGTTCTTTATATTTTCTAGATACAAGTTTCTTATTAGATGTATGATTAGCAAATATTGTCTCCACTCTTTTTGGTTTGCCTTTACTTTTTTGACGGTATCCTTTGAAGCACAAGAATTGGTAATTGGTACAAACTCAACCTCTTTGCTTGTTATAAGTCTATTCAGATTTTCTATTTCTAATTAAGTCAGTTTCAGTTGTGTCTTTCTAGGAATTTGTCCATTTTATCTAAGTTATCTAATTTATTGACATACAATTGTTTATAGCATTCCCTTTCTCTTATGATCCTTTTTATTTCTATAAGCTTGGTAGTATCTCCTCTTTCATTCTTGATTTTTACTCCCCATCAGTCTAGTTAAAGACTTGTTAGTTGTAATTTTCAATCTCATGCATTCTAATGCTTTTGCCACACTGTATCTATACATGACTTTTCACTTTTTCATCTCCCCAACTTGGCTGAGAACTCCTTAGAGCAGGGTCCTATAGATACCCCACACATAAGGCTCAATAAATGTTTATGTACTGAATTAGAAATGGAACACAGTTCAGACAGGCTAGGAGAATTGTTCAAAGTCATATAGCTACTGAGAATGGAATCCCAGGCTAGAACCCTGGTCTCACACCTCCAACACAGGGCCCTTGCCCCTGTCTCACAATCTACTAGGATGTGGGAAAGAAACTGGCTGGGTGGCAGCCAGGACTTCAGGGCCCCATGCCATCCAGCAGAATGCTCTCTGCAATCAAGCACTGCTACAGCTTCTACTCAACACAGATGGACTCCTTCCTGTGGCTTTGAGGACACTGTATGGAAATTACTCTGATTTCTACTTAGTAGAAGGAAGAGCTGTGAGGTCACCAGAGCTACCTGAAAATGAAATGATTTGTCTTAGGAGGTGGTAGGTTCCCTGCTACTGGAGGAATCCATCACAGGCTACCTAGCTATTAATACTTGCCAGGAATGTCAGAGAGAGGAACTACACGTTGGATAGGGCAAGAACTTGCTGGAACATGCAGTTATCTTTGCCAGGAACATTCCATCCCCTTTCCTTACCTGGTAAATTCTAGTCCTTGGAGCTTTATTTCAGTAGACAGAATTAGCAACCTTCATATATATTTTTCCTTGAACTTTGCCCATGACTATGATTATTGGTTCATGTGTCTGTCTTTAGGAAGATATGCCCCCAAACAGACTTTGGTGATGTCATCAGGGCATTCTCTTATTTCCCAAGCACCCAGCACTGTAGTGTCTGCTGGATTAAATCAAATAGGGGGTTGAACAGAGTTCTGTTTTGACCTTACATTCTTATGAGTTTTCTAACACATTTCCATATAGTTATTTCCAGCCCCTACAATCAAATTGTCTTCACATCTCTAGCAAGGAAGAATCTGAACAGCCAATGTTCCATTTTGGGGCTAAGTGTGTCAGGGGAGTCCACCTGAGGGGTGACATTGTCTCAATCCTTTGTAAATCAGTTTGGGGGAAGACCTTGACACAAATGATTCCCAATCATCTTGTCCATGTTAACAGTGTGGGAGTTAGAGAGCCCAGCAAGCTGTTGCATATGCTGGGCCATCTCACAGCCAAGTTCATCACACTTCCAAAGACACCCCAAACCACCTCCTAGCAGTGGAGGGCGGGGGCTTATTTACGTAGCTCTTGTGTGTAGACCAAGAAAAGAAGAAGACAGGGAGTACCTGTGGCACAGAACCGTGCCTACTTAAATTCCAACAGGATTTGCAAATAACCAAAACAGATAACAAACGCCAGGTCTGATCAACTCTGCCTCTGCCATCAAAGTCTTGGTGGCTTAAAGTTCAAACAATTTCTTAGCTTTTAAGGATATATTTCAAAGGGATATGTACCAGAAGAGCAAGTGAAAATGGGACCAATTAAATTTCTCTCTGGCAAAACAATTAGCTAAGAGATTTTAAGGGGAATGAATTCAACGTAAGCATTTACCACATATGTACTTTAAGAACAGGCGCTGTGATGTGTATGCACTAAGGAGAATCAAGAGATGGGTAAGACCAGATCCTTCAGGGAACGTAGTCAGGCTTTAAAAAATCATTCCCAGTAGGTTGCTGGTGAAGTAAATGAAGGAAAACGTTGAGCCCCAAATATGGCCGTGTTTGCACAGCCTGAACAACGGAACTTCACCTCCTCCTGCCGCAGCAGCAACAGCGGCTCACAAAGCAACAAAGTAATCCAGCGTGTTTGCACCCAGTAGCCCCTGAGCAGCGGCGCCTGCATGGACATCTCCCTGTGCACGCTGTGCTGCATGGACGCGTCCCCAGGGGCGTTGTGCTCCAACGAGGGGCACAGCACGCGGGGCTCCTCTTCTTCCTTGAGTCCCTTCTTATGACTCGCACCAAGATTTGGTCTGACCTCTCTTTTCCTCTCTGACTCTCTTCCTTCCGTGGACAAAGACCATTCCTTTTTTATGATCTTGGTATTCCCCCGTCAGGTAAATACGACTATTTGTTTCCTAACCCCCCTCAACCCCAGGGCTCCCACCACGGTCTGGGAGCGGAGCCCCCGGCAGCCTCGGGGCAGCAGCGCCCCCTGCCGGACGCGGCCTGCACGGCCGCCTCCGCGCATTCCCGCCTCCAGGGGGAGCGGCCGCCCGCGCGCACTCACTTGCCAGGGTGGTGACCGTGCTGATGTTCTGGTCGCCGCCGACGCTGTTTCGTGGGAACGAAGAGAGAAAACGAAGGTTGAAAATGCCAGCAACGCCAAAACGCTTCAGACACCACCACGAAAGACCTTTTTCCTGACAAACACCCAGGGGCTTGGAGCCCTCCCTTGCCCCATCATTTCCGTAGAAAACCGAAAAGCAAACCACAACGCCGCTTCTCTCTCTTCTCCCCACACCCCGGAACATCAAACAAAAACCGCATTTAAACTATCTGATCTTCTCTGAGTTGGGCCAGGGGAACTAAATCTGTCCCTGGCAGCCCTGCCCACCACAGGGAAAGTGGCCCCTCTTTGGCCAGCCCCATCTCAACTAGCGGCTGCGGCTGTGCGTTAACATTATTGGTAAAAACAGTTTTTAAAAAATGTTTGCCCTGTTCTTTCTTTCCTCTTGGGCTTGGAAAAACCATTTTTAAACGGGTGTCTTCTAAAGAGTAAGGGATCTTCCAAGCCAATTTCAGAATTTCAAGGTGGTCTGTTAGGTGGGATTTAGGCATAAAAATACGCAGCATGCCCAATTTTATTGGATTTCCTGCTTTTCCATACTCCTTCACTCTGTCAAGCATGCCTAGGGACATCTGAAAGGTTCCCCAAATGTTTGGGGTTTAGCTCTGTGGAGCAACATGATGGGGAATGCCAGAGATCCGGCACTCAGGTGAAAGCTGCCGTCAGATGGAGATGCCAGGCTCCGGAGTGAGGAAACACCTAACCTGCCCCAGCTGGCCCTTCAAAGCACAGAGGTAAAGCACAAAGTCCTGCTGGCTGCAGCTCGTGGCAAAGGTTTGATCCCAGGCAGAGAGGGAACAAGCCTGCCCAAAGCAATCCATGACGGGGGCCTGCACTGGATTAGGGGCCAAGAGGCTCTGCGTCTTGTTCCTTTTACCATCTGGCTGTGTGATCTTGGACAGGTTACTTGCCCTCTCTGAGCCTTGTTTCCTCATCTATAAAATGAAGGCCCTTTAATAATGATACCAACTACCATTTCTGCCTGCTTTGTGTCAGGCGCTACCCTGGGCACTTCAATTCTCTCTAATCTTCAGGCAGTGCTTGGTAGTAGTATTATCCCTGCATCATAGATGAGGAGACAATCTTGGAGAGGTTAGGCTGGCCCAAGGTCACATACAGCTGGGCAGCTGGGGCTCATGTACAGCTCTGGTTCCAAAGGCAGTGATTTGTTCATCACTCAGGCCACTGCCTCCTTCTGTGATGACATCACAAACGGGGAAATGGAAGACAGAGAAGAATTTCCAACCCAGGCACCTATGTAGTTTCTCCCCTAAACTCCTTCTGCCTCAGGTCTCAGCTCTTGTTTGGGGGAATGTAATGGTTTGGGGAAGCTGCTCAAATTACCTTCTTCAAATTAAACCTGGAAGTTTGTCACGACAAAGAACCAGGTGGCCCATTTTTATGCTTGAGGCACTGTTTTCTAGAATGCTCAGGGGTCTTCCCCTTTGCTGTGCAACGAAAGGGTCTTTGGGGCCTTGCCACACCCTCACTCACCTCCAGGACAGGCCTCGGTACTGAATCAATACCTCCAAGATGTTCCCAGTGCTGGCCCCGGCCCCATTGCCTGCCTGAGAGGGAAAAACAAGGGGGTGAGTTTCCCTACGTTTCCCATGGGCGACCTCTGGCTGCCTGCCTGCCGGCAGTTCCGTGTTCTCACCCCGCCCAGGACCGCCTGGGTACTTTAGAATCTAGGGTCTAGATGGCACCATGGCTCGATGTGCATCCTGCCTCTGCAGAGATGAGCGAGAGCTCCCACTGGGACTGCCTGGCGCCGTCCACAGCCCCGCCTCATTCTAAGAAACCCTGCCTGGACCCAGACCAAGTGAAACCAGCCTAGCAAAAGTGTGCTGGAAACTAGAATGTCATGTACACTTTTCAAAAGGACACATTTCAGGGTCTTGTTTTTCTCATGTTTTAAAGGTCGTAAAAGGAAACATATCATCATCCTTCTATACCAATATATCTCACATATGTACCGTTTAAAAAGTAGTAATAAAATGAAATCCTACATGCCTACCACTCAGCTGAAGAGCAAGTACAATGTGGGCACGCTCTACAGGTGCCTGTCCCTTGCCTAAAAGCTTGTTTGTGAGCAGAGCGGTTCCAAAGACCATGCTGAAGGCTCACCTCCACCAGCGGTCCCCCCACCACCCAACCCCAGGTCTGATTCCTACTCTCTGGTGCCCAATTCCTTTGCTACCTGCCAGGTAGGTCATACTCAAGGTGCGGTCTTCCCAGGAAGTCCTGAGCAGCTGTGCTCAGTCTTGATGACTCCCTATCTTGAGAGTATCTTCAAGGAGACCAGAAGGTTGGGCGGAGGTGACCTCAGGCCCCACCACGCAGGAAATGGTTGGGATTAAGCAGGGTATGGAGGTGCTAAGGACCAGCCCGCCAGTCCTTCCTGAGAGGTTAGGAGCACCTGGGCCTTTGGGGGAACAGTCACTGCAGGGCCATGGAGGCAGCTGTTACAGTACAGGGATCGGGTCCTGATCCTGGCTCCAGTATTTGCAAGCTACATGGCGTGGGCACTCACTCCACCCTGCCCAGCTTCATTTTCTTTATTGGTCAAATCTAAGCAAAGTCACACTTCACAGGATTTTGTCATGAGGAGATTGAGATAATATCACGTGAACAGGCCACAGACATGACAAGCGTCTCAGCTGGTTCTTGGGGAGGATTCGGCTGGAGACCCTGCATTCTATTGATCCAGGGAACAGCAGCTGGACTCCATGATGAGTGGCTATCAAATGGAAGCTGGTGTCTGGGAACCTCTGGGTACACCTGCCCCCAGGCTCTCAAAAGGCCTCATTCTGCTTTTCACGGATAGATAGCTCTTTGCAAGGGCTGGGGTGTCCCTATGGGGCAGCTGCAGTGGGCTTGGGTCCTCCCTGGCACCTCTGCCTTCTCCACTGACCCCCGTCTTCTCACCTTCTCTGCTACCGTTAGCACTCGTTCCCATCTTATCATTTCTTCACCCTTCTTCTCCTTGGCACCTTCCCTTAGCTTTCTGACATGGGCAAAAGAAAGCACTGGATCCTCAACAGAGTTCTACACCATGGTTGGGAGATCTGGTCCCATCCTGCCTGACTGCTGACAGGCTGTGTGGCTTGGGGTGGCTCACTCCTGTCACCCATGCTCACTCTGGGGTCCCTGCACTCCTGCTCTCCCCTTCATTCCTGCACTGGAGGAAGAAGATGAGGCTAGAATGGAGGTGGGAAAGCACGGTGGGCAGGGAATGCCAGGGTGAGTTGCAGGGACAGAGAGGAACTGGAGATTGGGACCCGGAATGGCAACGTTTAAGAGCTAGGAGTGAGACCTTCTCTCTCCAGGTTCTCATATCAATCAAGATCTTTTCCTCTCCTGCCGCTTCCTGCTACCATCAGGGTCACTTACCGTGAGAGAGTCACCCAGGGCTCCAATGACTTTGATGTCAGCCGGCTTCAGCCTATGAACTAAGAGAACAAGCAGGAGTGAATGGAAAATGGGGGTTCTAGGGAAGCACTGCGGTCCTGTCTCCTCCAAAAACAAATGAACATCTTCCAGGGAAATGGAGAGAAAGTCAGTTTTTGATGGCTATACGCTTTGGACAAAAGATAGGAAAAGGCCACCCTTGTCAATAGGCTCAGCAGTGCCAGCCATGGAGCCTGACTGCTCGTCTCTTCTCGGCGGCACCTGGACACAGAGGTCGCGACCTGAAAGGTGGGCCCCATTTAAGAGGGGAACTGTCTGCTCGTGTTTACTGAGACCGGATGCTACAGGTGAGCAGTGGCAAGTCATTGGCAAGGTCATTTGGGAGTAGGAAAGGAATTGTGGTGAAAACACAACCAATACTTTATTCTAGAATCTGATGATATCTAGGATAAAAATATTATATCATGCTGTAAAAACATCAGCTCAGTTTATCTAATGTGAAAAGGGAAACACTTTTATACCACTATTTTTTAAATTGATGTAAAATTCACATAACAAAATTAACCATTTCAAAGGGAATAATTCAGTGGCATTTAGTACATTCACAATGTTGTGCAATCATCACATCTACCTGGCTCCAAAACATTTTCCTTACCCCAAAACGAGACCCTATCCCCATTAGGCAGTTGCTCCCCATTTTTCCCTTCCCCTAGTGCCTGGCAAAAAATAATCTGCTTTCTGTCTCTATGGATTTACCCATTCTGGATATTTTATATAAATAGCATTATACAATTTGTGACTTTTTGTGTCTGGCTACTTCTATCTTGCGTAATGTTTGCAAGATTCTACTACGTTTTAGCACGTGTCAATACTTCATTCCTTTCTATGGCTGAGTAACATTCCACTGTATGCATATACCACTTTGTTTATCCATTCATCTGCTGATAGGCATCTGGGTTGTGTCCATTTTTTGGCTACTATGAATAGTACTGCTGTAAACCTTTGGTACAAGTATTTGTTTGAATGCTGGTTTTTAATTATTTGGGATATATACCTGAGAGTGGGATTGGTGGGTCATACGGTAATCCTATGTTTAGCTCTTTGAGGATCCATTGAGTTGTTTCCCACAGCCTGACTCCATTTTTTAAAAGGCTCTTGATTTTAAGCACATACTGTGACGGGGCAGCTATTAGCTCATAGGAAAACATATTAAACACCAAACATCGGCTGGATACTCCAGGAACTACACAGTGATCAGAAATGGGGAAAGCCCTCAAGAGGCTCACGGGCTAAGGAGAAAATGAGAAACACCCACAGTTAGAACCATGCCTAGACTGATAAATGTCAAGAGAGGTGTAAAGTGATATGAAGTTCGAGAGCTGGAGGGATGATCTCTCCCTGGGGGTGTGAGGAGGGGTCGCAGCAGGCTTCATGGGGAAGGGAGCATTTGAATTAAGCCTCAGGAAACACTGAGAGGAGGATGAGGGAAGAGAGATGGGGTGATGGAGGGAAAAGTGTAAAGGACAGACATGGTATGGTAAAGTGTGTGACATCTATAAAGCACAGCTGGTCACACAATTTGGCTTAAGTGAAGGTCATATGAGAGAGACTAACAGAAAATTTCAGAAAGGCAGGTGGGGCCACAGGCCTTTTATGCCTGGCTAATGAGTCAGGAGATTAACATAAGTATTGCTACATATGAAATTATTTATATACATATACCGTATTATACCACCTACCCCTTTACCTTATGCACATATGAACAGGAATCCAAGCGCAGCTGGGGGACCACCCTACGATTGCTTCTGCCATGTACAGCTTGGTCCCTCAAGTCACAAGCTCACCTCCCACTCTCCCAATTACCATACTCCCAAGGTCTTCCTGACCTTGCCAGAGCTCCACTTTGCTCTCAGGAGTGTCTTCCATCATCTCTAGGGGTGCAGTGCTGCACTAAATTGTTAAAATAGTTTTATGCCTTGGAAGCAGCCTAACACAGACAGTGTACCAGGGAGTGGCCCACCCCAAGGGAAGGGGTCCGTCATTTCAGTGGGCCATTGCTTAAGATGGACAAACTGAAAGTTGTCTGCAGGAGGAAACCTATAAAAACCTGCAGTGAAACACAGAGGACAAGATGATTTCAACACAGCTGGACTACAGATAGCCCACAGCACCCACTGACATCCAAATCCTGGTTGTGGAATTATACCCGTGCAGGCAGCTGTATTAGCACACAGTGGAAAAGGTGCCCAGAGAGATCCCTGGGTCTCGCCTCCTTCCGTGGAGACATCTTGTCTACCTACTTCCATGCTGCCTGCATATGGGAGCTGCCACGCCCACTGAGGATTTGCTCTCTTTGGAAAAGTAAATAGTCCCTGCCTCTTCCCATGAAGATACAAACACTTGCATAATTGTGACTGTATATATGCAAAATATATAGATTAGCGGTCCTCAAACTTGTGTGCATCAGAATCACCTGGAGGGCTTGCTCAAATACAGATGGCTGGGCCCCACCCTCAGACTTTCTGATTCGGTAGGTCTGAGGTGGGCCCAACAGTTTTCTTCCCCCATCCCCAGCCCCAAAAGATGGGTCTCAGTCTGTTACCCAGACTGAAGTGCAGTGGTGTGATCATAGCTCACTGCAGCTTCAAACTCCTGGGCTCAAGGGATCCACCTGCCTCAGCCTCCCACGTGTTGTTGGAATTACAGGTGCGCACCATGCCCGGCTAATTTTTTTTTCTTTCTTTCTTTTTTTTTTTTTTTTTAAGAGACAGGGGTCTTACTATGTTAAACTCCTGGCCTCAGCGATCCTCCTGCCTCAGCCTCCCCAAGTGGCTGGGATTACAGGCACGTGCCACCACACCCAGCAGGATTAGCATTTCTAGCAAGTGCCCAGGTAATTAATGCTGATGCTGCCAGTCTAGTGTGGGTGCCACATTTTTGAGAACCACTGATACAGACACTTTTGTATTTTTGAAGCTGTTGATGGTGGTCAGTTTCTGCACTTGTATCTAAAAAGACCAGAACCGCTTCTTTGTATATGTATAAATTGTCCTTGGCTCACACAACTGAAGCTGCCATCGCAAAGTCTGATGGCAGGTTTGCAGCTCTGCCTCTTAGTCAAAAGCCACTGAGTGGCTTTCTTCAGAGCTCTTCCTCCTCCCCTCGAGCCATGCCTTGAATCCCCCCTTACACATGCATACACGCAACACACCCCCTTCCACATGATTACAGCCTGCTGGGCCCTTCCCAGACACCCACAGCTACAGTATGTGGTTAGAGGAACAATATCAAATCACAAAGCCAGCTGCATAGCACACGTCCCCAGGGCTGAGCACGAGAACTTTAAAATGATCTCTTCTGAAAGAAATCAAGCTATGGGTAAAAAAAGGCAACAAAATGGAAAATAAGATCCTCCCTCCCTTCAATTCTGGAGTGGTTTATTTTAGGTCCTGGTGATGATAGTCAATCACTATGTTCTTAATGCCATAATGCATAATATAGTTAATTCTCTGAGCTCTAGCTAGAGTACGAAGGTTAGGGGAAATCTTTGGGGCTGGTAAAATGTGGAAGAGATGAAAAGATTTGCCCCCAAAGCATTATTATTACAGTTTTCTAAAGAGACAGCTAAAACTGACCATTCCTATCGCCTAAATTTGTAGCATACAGAAAGGACACACACACACATCTATGTTTATGTCCGTGTGTATGTGTAGATAGATTGATTTGGTGGGGGGAACAGTTTTCTAGTTGGTTATTCTGAAGAATTTTCAGCAAGAGATACAATAATAAACTAAATGAAGCAAGCCTCAGTGGGAGGAGTTGATTTATCTGAAATTTTATTGTTGAGATAGAGCCCAAGGCATTTCATTGGTTTAATATTCTGTAGACCTTGGTTTAAGGATTGTTAACGTCATCACATGTGACAAAGACACAGCCTAGAGTACAGCAAAGCACTTTAGCAATTGCTCTCCTTGGAAAAAGAACTATTTCAAGATAAGATAAAATTTGTGTGGGCTGATTAGCTGAACATTATCTGGTACAAACTGTCCACCACCTTGAAATAAATCGATAAGCACATCATTAACTCATCAAGATTTCCACAGAGGGGGCCTTTCGTCAGAAGGCCATCCAAGCTATGATGAAGGACCACGAATAGCAAGGAAACTGTTCACTATACATGGAAAGTTATGCCCAGGAGAAAGGTTTGGCACACTGGTGTTTTGTCTTGCGTCACCCAACAACTTAACTACCTGGGGCCATAATCTGTAAAAACCAACTTTCTCTCAATTGGCAGCTAGGATTGCCCAACCGACTTGCTGTCTGATTTTAGGGGCTTATGTAAGGACTTCCACAATAGTGAAAAGCTGCTGGCACAAGATTGGAACCTTGTTTCTGCTTTTGGGGTCATCTGTATGAGTGTATATGAACCAATGTGTGCTCAAGAAATATGTTAACTTGAATTAAAGGCTAAGTGGCTCATGACAGGGACTTCATAGCTCTCAAAGCTTTAAATGACGAAACTATGAGACAGGGAAACACTTATTCATCTAAGTGTCTTGAGGGTGAGTTTCAACTTGCTCAGTACTCTGGTCGTGCCTAGGGACAAGCAGGCACCCAATGTTACTCATTGGGTGGCATCATTCCTTCCGGATGGCAGGGTGGGCCAAGGCATGGGACCCATGGGCAGGTGGTAACCATGGAAACAGCTTCAGGACCTACATTAAACATCACGCTCCTGGCTGTGAAACCTCTAATGAATGACCACACAGGTGCTGTAACCTGGGCATTTTTCCTACTGGCTTTTGAAGAGCTCATTTTAGCCAAATGGGTCAAATAAATGATATCAGGGGCTTAGAAAGGAATTAATGGCTTAAAATAAATGAACAAAGTGTTCTGGTTTATACTATTGGTAATAGCAGCATATAATTAACTTTGTAAAGCCCTATTTTCAAAAGTTATGAACTTTTCCTCTTCATGAAATTAGCAGATTGACTTTAAGATAGCCAGTTTCAACAGAAAGCCAACAAGCCATGTCCCTCTGACTCCTCATTGCTGCTCTCTTATTTGTGAGAAGCTACTTTCTTCCCTCCCTGGGAAAACCTTAAATCAGCTAGTAGACCCAATTCATTTTTCTCAGTTATGCTAACCTACATAGGAGAGGGCCACCTAATAATGTAAATGATGTGTTTATGAAGTTGTGAAGCCCATAGATGATGACACTTGGCAAATTGCACATGTGCACTGACTAGGAGGAAAAAATCATAAGAGTTTCTTGTTGGATACCAAATGCTAATTGGTTACATCAACTCTGCAATCCCATCCCAAGGCCCCATAGATCAGTGGAGGCTCTGAAGTGAGCTTTGAAGTGTAGAGAGAATGATACACCCAGGCTGCCAGGGGCCATGGTCTGTTGGTGACAAGGAGTACATTATTTTGAAACATAACTTTTGGTGATGTTTAGATCCATATATGTGTGGGTTGATTTGAGAGAAACACTAAAAAAAGGGACTGAAAAGAAGATCTTAGTGAAAAGTTGTTTCAGTGGAAGTCACTTTGGTCTAGTTGATGTTTAACACCTTTTTAAATCCTGAGCATTGTTGATTTGATGAATTAGAAATACTCAGTAGTTCAGATCAGTTCAACATTTATTGGGCTCCTACCATGTGCTGAGTCATTAGAAGTATAAAGATAAGATGATTCACTTTTATAAGATGTGTATCAGATGGCTTCATTCCAATTAGAAATTGCAAACTTGATCTCTAGAAGAGTGAATGACCTCACCAGAAATATGCTTATCAGAGGAAAATAATAATGTGGCCCTGTGCTAAGTCCTTTTGCCTATCCAATCAGTCACAAGGAAGGTTAGAATGTTCAATCATAGATCAAGAGCGTAATAACAAAGTGTGTTTTCAATACTGGCTAGTTAGCAGTGGCCATTTTTCTGAAAGACACTTTCCAGGTGGGGCTCAGAAGAGCAGACCCAACACCCATCTACTAGTGCTGCCACCCAGGTGGAGCGAGAGAATGTTTGGGTCCCATCCCCACCTTGCTTAGATGGGGAAGCATAAATATACCCATCTGTTTATGTAAACAGCTCCTCTCCCCATAGTATCTCAGATCTAAAGGTCTGGAGATTTATTGCTCTTATAACTCCAAGTGCTGATAAACACAATAATCTCCAGGGTTGGGGAATGAAGAAAAGGTTTACATTTTATCTGGCTTTTACATGTTGAAATATGCTCGAATGGATTGGTTATCATTGTCATTACAGAAACATAATCTAGAGAGATTGCAAAGTGCTATCACTTCAGAGTGATAAGATTAAAAAGGAAATGGATAGTATTTTGCTGTAAAGAGTATGGCTATTAAAACATTCCAATTGATATTTTCTATATGTACATATATCTATATATAACACACATCTCTCTATTCATATCTATGTATACCTATATCTGTATATCTTTGAGAAAGGATTCTTACAATAGGAAGCCCTACAGATGAAGCTGATAATTTATTTCTGCTGGTAAACTAACCAATAGGAATGAGTTATTGCCAAGCATAGGTGAAAAAAGACTAAATGCGTGTATATAAGGATATCACCTATCCTACTATTCTGCAACTTAGAACAAGAGTCAGTTATAAAAGCTGAGATGTTTATTTTTGTATTTTTTATTTTATTCATTTAGTTTTTGTAGACAGGGTCCTACGATGTTGCTCAGGCTGACCTCAAGTAATCCTCCCACCTTGGCCTCCCAAAGTGCTAAGATTACAGGCATGGGCCACCGTGCCCCACTGAGAGTCAGTTATGTACCAAAGTTTTGATGAGAAGATTTTTAATTTCCGTGCCAGTCATCTGGCCTAATTTGAGGATGTGGAGCCACGGCATTTATTTGCTTGGCTATACTCAGCACAAGGAGATAATCTGACCACACAGATTGGCATCCCTGGGAGATTCCTGCTAGGCACTGTGACATCTCCAAACTTAATTTTCTATGTTTTTTTGATAATCCTGAGGCACGAGCAGCAAGAGACCAACTAGAATGTAGTCGTAGGCACACAGGCACTCAACAATTCTCTAATACATGAATGAACAAGTGAACAAATAAGCCACCCTACAGGACCAAGCGTCCTGGAGGAAACCTACAGCACAGTTGCAGATGCTCCTGGGCTGATGTTTTGAGTCACTCAGGTCACCACACGGCCCTCCCATGACTTCCCAAGGTCACATTTACATAGCCGTCTTTCCCAGGCTGCCTTGCCTGGAGGAAAAGGAGCAGCCCTTAGACAGACCATCTTTGGGATGGTTGCTGACAGCTGCCTAGAGTATTCCATGAGTTTCATTTTCATGGCCCAGCAGCCGACATTGTAGAATTACTGAGAGGCAGTGAAAATGGCACAGTCGTAGGATGGCGTGCTTTCCCATTCTGTGCGGCGTTTGAGTGCCTTCTGCATGTGACTCAGGCAGGGACTGTGGGCTGGCTATTTTTGCTTTCTGCTTAAAGGCACTTGTGGTCTTTTGGAGAACAAATTCACCCCTCAAGGCCTCAAGGCAGGGACAATGACAACTCACTCGACCAACACTGGGCTCTTTGCAGAACATGGCATGGCACAAGGTTAATGCTCAATAAATGCTTTCTGATAATGATGTTATCATATTTTAGTTAAAGAATAATCAAACACAGCCATGACCTTATTTACATAAGCAGCTATTTCTATTGTCCTTGGAAAACCACTCAGGAGTGTTTCAGATTGTGCGGAAAGCGCTTGCCATTGTAAGGTTGCTCTTACTTGCGTAATTTCAGGCTTCAAATGAATTTTTAAAAATCACTAGACTCAAGCTGTGTACCTGAGGTGGGAACCGTATCGGAGGGGTCCTTGTCAGGACATCTGATTTCCGAGCCTTCTCTTACCTGAAATGAGACGCACAGAGAAATAAGAAGAAATGGATTTTGCTAAATTGGAAGCTGGGTGAAAGTGGAGCCTCTATTTTAGAAAATACCACTTAAGAGAAAATAAAAATCCTGATGCCTTTGGGATTTTTCTCCCTCTCCCTCAACGCTCACATCCAGTTGTCCACAACATCCTTTCCAAGTGCTCCCAAGTCTGTCCCCTCCTCTCTACTGCCTCTACCTCCACCTAAGTCCAGGCCTTTGCTGTTTCTTGCCTGGGATGTTGTAGCATTCACCGGCATCACCCCCGGCAGCCCTGTGGGCTAGCTCCTCCGCCTTTGGATGCTTCCGGGGTGGTCTTTCTCAGCATGTTGTGATGTGCCACTCCTCTGCCCAAATTCTCAGTGAAAGCAGGGATTTTAAACATGTTGTTTATTATTGTGTCCCTAGAGCCTAGAATAGTGCCTGGCATAGTAGATGCTCAACAACAAATAAATTCTTACTCTGTATTAACTTCAGCATAAAGGCCATTTTCCCTAGCCTGGCCTAAGAGGCCTCCAGACACTCTGAACACCAGCCCTTGGCCAAAGTCTCCATACTCTCTGAGGCAGCCGTGCCTCTGCCCAAGCACTGACCTCTGCTCTCCCTCTCCCCTTCCTTCTATTTGCTCACCTCCCGTCCACCTGGCCCAACCTTAGTCATCCTTCAAGGCTAAGGTCATGGGTATACTTTGTAAAGCCATCCTCAACTTTCTCCTGTCTGAGTTTCTTTTACTCCGTGTTCCCAGAAAACCCCAGGAAAACTTTAATGACAGCACTTGTTACATTGTCTTACAATTGCCTGCTAACTTATCTGTTTCTCTGCCAGACTGAGTTCCTTGGGACCGCAATGTGTTTATGTTTTTCTCTCTCATGTCTGGTATCCATCTATCCATCTATTTATTCACTGAAAAAATGGTTATTGGGTTTCTACTCTGACCAGCCTCAGTGAGCTTGCATTCTGGTGGTACACAGCAGATATTCAATCAATGGATCCTGACGGAATGTATCACTGCCTCTTATCAGATGATAATAACAGCAATACTTACATAGAACTCATTATATTCCAGATACTATTGTAAGTGCTTTATACTAAGTTATTACAATGTGATAACCTCTATGAGGTAGGACTACTGCTGTCACTATTTCCCAAATTAAAGGGCCAAGGCACAGAGAGGTTAAGTACCTTGCTCATTGACGCAGAGCCAGTAGGTGAAAGAGTCTGGATTTGAACCCAGAGCCAGTTACCTTGCCTCACTGTGCTGTGCTGCCTCTTGGGTATATCCTCACTACTATGACATTAGTTAGAAAGTGTGGGACAAGTGGGTAAGAGTCTTTCACACTGTGTCTCCCAGGCCGGAGGCCCAGGCCATCAACTCAGCCACCATCACTTGGAGTCAATCACACCCTTTTTCATGAAACCAGGAGGCAAGGATATCAGTAGGACCAAATTTCTCTCAACCCATCTCAGCCCCCAGTTCTCGGAGAAAGACGGCATCGACCTTCAAGTGTTTCTTGGTTCCGCAGAGGAGTGCAGGGTGCCCTATCTAATCTCAACAGGAAGTGTCACAAAGGGACTCCTGAGATAAACAGCAGCAAGATATAAGCGTGGGGGGGTCACCAAGGCGTGGACTGACTTCAAAGGCCTTTGGTCTCTATACTCGCTGGGTTCAGACTTTATCACATTTCTTTGCCTTTTCTGAATTTTCTCTTCAGACTAAGGCCTCAGATGAGTTTAGAAGAACTTGTTGGAGATTTGGGAAGGGCCTGAGGAATTTGCCTTGTGTCCCAACACATTGGGCACAGGAGGTGCCCAGCAGCCCCGACAGCCTGTGAAGCCACAGCGCTCGGTGCTGAGGAGGTTCTGGAACCACAGGGAGCTCTGCTTCCAGGCACATATTCGATCCTCCACCCTCCCCTAGCCTGCCTGGACCGAATCTCCAATGTCTATGTCAGCTTCCCTCAGCCTGCTCAGAGGCAGACGGAATTCCAGGACATAAAGAACCACATGGAAGGTTCCAAAGATTCAGCAAAGGGTGTGGCCCCTGGTTTATTTGCATATTCATCAATCACAGGAAACTTTTTCTTACCTCCATCTTCCCTCGGAGTTTTGACAATCTGGTCAGGTAGTTGCTGTTCCTGTAGGTGTACAGGTAGGGGCTCTCCTGCAGAAAAATGTAGCATGTTATAGCCACGACCCAGAAATCTGCATCCCTTAACTATCAGGCTTTATCATCCAGCAATGCCCTTGGCCAGCTTGGAACATTCGTATCATCCTTTCGATGAGGACCAAACCATCCTCTGGCTTTTCCTCTCCCTGCTGCCCATCAGGTGCCTGAAGGGGCCCATTAATGCTTTGAATTTCCCACTCACTATGGAAGAGCCAGGCTCTTGCCCTCGGCCCTGGAGATTCTTGCTACCAGGCTAAGGACATGTATTCTCAATGAGAAGAGAACCTAATTTTAAACTTGTCAGCAACCAAAGCAAAAAGGGAAACAGAGTAGTTATTTGCTTCTTTTTGCATAGTAATGAAAAAACTTACCAATTCATCAAGAAAGCCAAAAATTTGACTAGCCTTAAATGATAGAAGGAATTGATTTATGTTCAGTTATTTGTTCATCCGTTTATTTGACAATGTTAATGATATGCCAACTACCTATTAGATGCACATTTGAGACAAAGCCAAATGATCCACTGTCAAGACTACTCAGGCACTCATCATCCCTACCTCCTTCTCCACCTGAGATAGAGGAAGCTCTGGCATCTGGGGGGCCCAGGCCAGGGCTCCAGAGAAGACGGGTGGGAGCAGCATTGCGCTGCGGCCAGGTGAGCTGTGGCTTTGCCCCTGTGCCTTCCACAGGCACGGAGGGAACCTCAGTTTTGCTAAAATCGCTTTCATGGCCCAAGGTGTAAGCCTTCGGGCAGCTGTGTATGCAAAGCTGTGCCCCAGGCCCAGAAGAACAGAGCCAAGACTCTCATGGGACCAACTTCTCACAGTTGGATAAGACCCCCACTTCACGGTAAAGCCCACTTAGCCACCTAATCTACCCCCTCGATTCAGCAAGATATCCCCTCCCCTGCCCAGTGCCTCCTACCTGAGAGGGACATTTCACTGGCTGCGACTCTTTTGCACTGAGTGGCTCGGCTTTCTGTCCAGCTGGCTCCATCTAGAAAAGAAGGTGATCCTCAGAACGCAGAAGGCCTGTGCAGGTAGCAGCCTTCCATGGCACCACTGAGAAGGGCTCATGAGACTGGAGTTTCTCAGAGTCTGACTTCTGGACTAGTAGCATCACCAGGAACTCATTGGAAATGCAATTGCTAGCCCCCATCCCAGATCTACTGACTCAAACTCTAGGGGCGGGGTGCAGCCATCTGTGTCTTAATAAGCCCCCTTCCAGGTGATTCTGATGCACACACAAGTTTGAGAACCACTACACAAGTTTGAGAACCACTATACAAGAGGAATCATTGGATTTTTGACCTTGGAAGGAAGGACCTCCTGATTCACTCCTGATATTACAGAAGGAGAAACACCACCAGAGAGGTTGAGGTAGGGCCCAGTTAGCCAGGGCAGACCTGGGACTAGGACGTTGGTATCCTGAATCCAACCAGATGGGTACTGGGTCATGTCCCATGTCTTCAACGAGGACACAGAGATACAGTGACATGGAATATGGCACACCTTAGGCTCACAAACAACCAGACTATCTAGTGATTCAGGAACACAGGCTGTGGTATCAACTCTGAAATAGGCAGGTACTTAGATGACAACCACGAAGGCCACCTGACAACATAGACAATGGTCATGGTGTAGCAGCAGGGGACACCAGCAGCTGATCGACTCAGGGGGAAGCATCGAAGACAGGGAAACGAGGGCAGTTGAAGAATTAGATGAGGAACTTTTTTGGAAGTTCTTTTTGTTATTTCAAAATGTTCATTAAACAGATATCAGCACTTAAAAAGAAAAATACAATGGCTTTGGGGGAATCACAGATTTTCTCTTGAATGTGCTATTTCTCACTGCCTGGGAACCTCTTGTTTTGCTATCAGCGGGTCTGCCCACAGGGGCTGGGCTCCCACGGCACCTTGGTTCCCCACCTTCCCTTCCAACGGCTCTGACAGAGGGTGGGGGAGGTCACTGGTCACAGATTCTGCCACCCTCCACGCCAGCAATATCTTAGCCCGGCATCTGGGCTCCAGGAAACAAGCAGCGAGGAAAGAACTCTACCCTTTTCAGGATGGGTCCTTAATCCAGATAGTAGGAGATCCCGATAAGGAGGTGTAACTAGCTTAGTTAGCGTTTGGAAGAGGAGTGGCAACTCCTCAGCTCACGGGCGGGGGTGGGGGGGTGCGGACTGTGCTTCTTTCAGTTTTGTTCTGGTGGTGGCTGTTCCTAGACAGGGAAGGTCCCTCCCAGAACATTCAGGGCTGCGCTCAGAGGGATTTGGGCTGGGGCAGAGGCAGGCCGGGTGTTCATCTTGCTGCCTTCCCTCCTCCAATCTTTCAAGAATCAATAGAATCTGGAAAGAAACCATGAGAGAGCCAGACCTAAAGGATTCTGGTGACATGGATACAGCAGAGCCTCTTTTTGTAAGGACCTCAGACGAGGAAAATTCATGGGTTTTCCCAGTGAACCTATTTCCGTTAAGAACTTTGTCATAAATGTCTCTTTGAGAGTCACCTACATCCTCCTCCTTCCACAAATCCCCTTCACACGGCTCTGACCTCTCTCCCCCTGTGTCCTCAGAGGATGAGAACGACTCAGCTACTTCCAACAACAGCTCCTCACGTGGCCCTTTCTCTGCCACCCTGCGCTGTGCACAGATGCATGCAATGTCTTACTCCAGGGAAACTGGTGCTGGTCTGGGCTTTTACTCCACTTTTTGGTCCTTTAATCACTTGCATCTCGTCAGCACTGCTTCCCTGCCACCGTAGAATCAACTGGAGTGTGGGAAGGATGAGGGGGTGACATTAAAAATCCTCTTTGATGAGGATTCTGCCTTGACTGTGAGCAACTCCCGAGTTCCTTATCCTGCCCTGTGGCTTTATTCCTGCAGGGCTTGGAATAAGGTGGGGGTCAGAGATAGCTGGAAGAATCTGGGACTTGTACACTACCCTGCACAAGAATTACGAGAAGTTATTGAGGCAGAAGCAGAAAGCGAATGAATTATGTCCTGGACACAAAATCCTTCTGAGCTGGGTACCAGGAGTGCAAGCTTCAGCCTGGGCCTCGCTGAGCTGGGATAGTTCCAGGTGTGTTTCAATTGGGGCCACTCACACTGCCACATGCTGGTGTGTGGTGCTTTTCCTTCACTGGTCCTCAGAGCTTACATCTGTGCTCAGGTTGGTCAGGGAGGGCGAATGCTGACATGGCCCGTGCACGTGGCTCTGTGGCTGCACAGCAGAGACCCCCCCCTTCCCAATTGTGTCCTGAGAGTGGAAGAGGACGGAAGTGGTGGACCTGGCCCCTGTGCTCACTGCATTCTGCTGACCCCCTGGTGCCCCACCAGGCAGGCAGCCCTCACTCGGGCTGTGTGTGAGGACAGGCATAGAATAGGCACATTACCTCGGGGGTCCCAGTTCCGCCCAACACAGCAGAGAACATGGAGGCAGAGACTCCTGCCCTAACGGCATCCCAGGAGGACACAATGCGTGAACCCAAGGGTGTGAAGGAGCCCAGTCGCTCTGTGTTCTCACGGGCCTGCTGCTTAGGCTCTTTCGGCAGGTAGAGAAAATGGAGGCCCAGAAATGCCACGTGACTCAAGAAACCACCAAAAATGGGACTAGGACCAGGTTTTCTGACTCTAGTCTAGTGCCCTTTGCCCCAGCCTGTCATGTTGCTAGTTTCTCACAGATGAATTCAGGTCTGCAGGAGCTTTTGCTGTGTTCTAGCAAGTGTACTTTCCCTGGGAGCTGTGGTGGTCTGCCATTTTGTTTGTGAGGAAACAGGCACGTTTAGTGGAACCCCTTCCCCTCGCCCCTCCTCCCCCATCCCCACTGGCCTGGGGGATGGGAACCTCGAGGGCTTGTCCTGGGAAACTGGACTTGTGGGTGGTCGGACAGGCCTGGAGAGAATGGGAGTAACTGCCTGCGTAGGCAAGCCACCGCCTCCTCCCCCAAGCCCGTGACTTGTGTGTCCCAGGCCTTTGGCCTTGAGTGTGAGACCCTCTGTCCCCTTTGTGTGCTTGCCCTTCCTGCCCCTCCAGTCGCTGTGAGGAACTGCACGTGAGCAGGGCCTATCTGTATGCACGGCGACATGGGCTTAGTAGGTGGTTATTATCACTGCAGCCACCAGCATCAAGGACAACAGCAAGATGAAAGGAGACAGGGAGAAAGGCCCAGCCCTTCCCCTGGACCTGCTCTCTCCAACTTCTCTGCCTGGCCTGCCCCACTACTCCCTGGGCCTTCCCAATCCCACACATCCTCTCTGATAGGGCCAGCCCCCTTCCTGGCCCTTGCTGCTGCACTTGGCCCATTCTCTTCTCCATGCTCTCTGCTCACAAAGGCTCTCTTTCCTGGGAATGCCCTCCCTGACCTCTAGCAATACATCCCACAAAGCGAACTCAAACCCCTCTTCATGGGCTCTCCTAGCCTCACTGTCCACACTGCCTCTGGCACCCATCCCAGCACTGCTGGCCGAGTCCCTGTTTATCTTGTGCCTGTCAGCTGCTTAGCCATCCCCAGCCACACCTGAAGCTCAGTGGGGACAGAGGCCATGTTCGGTGTGTCCCTCAGATCCTCCTTGGCACCCTGCATGGGGCAGGCCATGTGGTAGGTGCCCTTTGGTTGGCTGGGAGCAAGGTGACATGGCAGGAGGAGAGCAGCTTGGCTGAGGTGGAATCATCAGCTCTTCTCCCCCCAGAGAGGGTGCTGGGAGGGAAGCCCTGCTGAAGGGACCAGGATCCCTTTCTCTGCTCCCATGGGAGATCAGCAGCAAGGTGCGTTTCTGGGGGAACGTCCCTCCCAATGGTCATGCCCACCAACAAGTGGCCCTGTTCAAAGAAATCAAATGCTTCCCTCAAAGGACAGTGTCTCCCCTGATAAGGGCTGTTGGGGCTGTCCCTCCTCCCTCCCTACTATCCTACACTGGCTGACGTGTGCCAAAATGCAGCTGCTCGCGGTACTCAACACAGCACATCAGTTGAGAGAGAGAGAGAAGATTTTCTAATCCAAGGAAGAAGAAAAACAAATTTCTGTCACTAGAATTCTAAAAATAGGGCGGCTTGGATGGGGAAAAAAATAAATGGCAAAATCAGGTCTGTCTGGTGCCCTGGAAAGGCTCAAAGCCTTGACGTCACAGCCCACCCACTGACTAATCCCAGATATCCCTGGGGGCCTTTGGAGTCTGGGGAAGCCTGTGGTGTTTACGGTAAGGAGGCCAGCACATGCTGAGTGCTCAGCACGCGCCAGGCGTGCACTGCACGTTCTACGTGCCGGGCCGGGGGTCGCAGAAAGGGGCGAGACCCTGAGCACACACAGCTCGTGAGGGGCAGAATTAAGACTGAACCCAGGTCTTCATCACAGTGAAGTCCGTACTCAACCCAGGCACTACCCTGGGCCTTTAAAACTGTGTGATGTCACCTAAGGGTGCAGGAAAGTTGGCCGGGAATGGCGAGGGGTCCCCAGGACCCCATTCAAAGTGGCATCTTTCACAGACTCTAAGGAAACGGCCCAGCCCCTCGGATGAGGTGAGCAAACTCCCAGGTGGTCAGAGCTGGGCTGTCACCAGGTGTCAGAAGCATTCCTGGTGGCCCAGAACCAACGTCCTGGAGTCTTCCTGGTGCCCTGCAGCCCCTTCTCAGAGCAGTGGGCACAGGGGGCGTGGTGGTGGTGGTGACCCTGCCTCCCTTCCTGGCAGCACCCCAGGCCCCCCAGCCCTGCCCACTCACCATCTTGTTCCAGAGACTCCAGGCGAGTGCAGTGGGGTCCTGGAGCAGAGGCTCCTCCTGAAAGAGAACCAGATAGGAGAGGAGCCCTTTGTCTCCCCAAGAATGCGACAGGCCTGCTGCACATTGTGAACCTCTCCCCGGAGGGGAGCTCGGGTGGCCCTGACCCATCTGGGCCCTTTCCCTGAGCCCCTCCCTCCCTCAGTAATGGCGGGCACATATAGGGCCGCTGTGTGGAGCCAGGGCTCGGGGCCAGGGCCTGCGGGAGCAGGTCAAACATCTGGCTGCTCCGAGTTGTCACAAGGCTCTCTGAAACTGAACAGAACAGAACAGGCAAAGGAGCAAAGGAGCAGGTGGCAGAGAAGAGAGTTGGGTGTGGTCTGAGCAGGAGGATGAGGGAGGAGATGGGAAGCTAATGTTCTTCCTGCTCCTCCTAAACCATCACTTTAAACATTCCTTGAGGCCTGGAGGTGGCACAGGGACAAAAGCAGGCTGGAGCCAGGAGCCTGGAAGGAGGAACTGTTTCAGACACGGCACTGAGGCCTCAGAGGCTAGAGCCCTTGGCCGGCAAGTACGGACCCACCCAGTGCGACATCATCGGGGTTGCCCCTACCCAGCGACCTGGGGTAGGTGGCAACTCAAACTCCCCTGACTCTGCTCCAGGGATGGACGTAGGAGGAGAGCTGGCATCCCAGAAACCCTCTCCTGAACGATCACACTAGTTACGAGGGGCCGAATGCTGCTTCCAGTGTGTTAACTCACACGATCCTCACGTCCACCCTGGAGGGAGGAAGTGCTCCTGAACAGTCTTGATTTTACAGATGAGGAACTGAGGCACAGAGAGTTCACAACTTGCCCAAGGTCACACAGCTGGCCCATCCCAGGGCTGTCTGGCCCGAGTCTGTGCCCTTCATCCCTGGGCTGCCCTGCCTCTAGGAGCCTGCCCCCGTGGCGCTGTGCAACTGTGGGGACACCGTATGAGACGGTGTGGGAACATCGTAGCATCTCCCCCTGAGACTGCCTACCGCACTGGGGCGAGGTGGCATGGGGCAGATGCACCCTTGTTGGCCCAGGCAGGCCTCACTCACCAAGGACGGCGACAGGGTGGTCTCGAAGAAGAAAGGTTGGAAAACCACGGTGAAGGACTCCTGCTCGCTATACTTGCTGGAGGCCAGGAGGCTTTCCCAGGCTTCCTGAAGGGGGAGCAGAGAGGTGCACACCGAGAAGCGTGAGCAAGCAGTGGTGCCCAGCCCCGACCAGAAAGTTCTTAGCAGCCCCTGGTCAGAATCGCCCATCTCGCACTGTTCTCACTTAAGTGCTTTTCGGAAGCTCCCTCTTGTCTCACACTGCAGGGCTCTTGGACGAGCCGAGTTGAGTCTCGATTTGCTCCTACAGCCCCAGCATTAGGTGATGCCAGACACAGACCTGCAGTGCATCCTCTGGAAGCTCAAGAAGGACAAGTCAGCCCGGCATGTAGCTGGGGCTCCACGTCCTCTTTGAGGCCTCAGTTCTGTAGAGGCACGTGCCACTAACCACTCAAAAAATGTCGTCACTTCCAGAGTGAGAGGAGTGCCACACAACTCCAAATACAAATTGTACCTTAGCAAACCGAACGAGTGGTTCCTACCAACCCTGTTCTCCTCCACAACCACCCAAGGCCCTGCAAGCCAGCAGCGTGGGCTCACCTGGTAGGACCACTGCTGTAGGACCTTGGCCAGCTTGGAGGTCTCCTCTGGGCAACTGCAGGGCTCTGCTGTGGGGCTGCGGGTTAAAACATGCCGGGAATGAGAGAGCTGGAGGCTGAGAGAGTGTGGAAGGGGAGGGGAGGGGGTGCATCCAGGCTCCCTCTGGCAGGAAGAAGGGGGCTGGTGGGGCCTGGGGGTTGCTTACAGAGGGAGGAAGGAGAAGCCAGAGCCTTAGGAGGTACAGGAGAAGGGAGGAAGCAAGTGTTGGGGAAAATGGCATGATGGCCCTTCCTGGGGGATGGGTGTGAAGAGAGCCTTCCCTTCCCCTGTTGCTCCCAGCACCAGGAGCCAACCCCCCAACTCCTCCATCCACTCTGTGCTCCCCTGGCCTCACCTCGCTGCCTCCTCAGAAGCCTCATTGCCCTGACACCCTCCTCCCCTTCTTCCTATCACCCTCCTTTCTCCAGCCACCCTTGCCTTGACTTTTTCCACATGAACTTTTCTGTGTTCAAAGCCAGAATTCTTAGAATCTGGCTCCAAAACATTTAAAGTCTGAAAATTTTCAGAAATGTATCAGAATCAAGTTCTGTGAAGTTCAACTACATTTAGGCCACATATTTTTCCATCCAAGTTCCAGAAGTAACACTTCTTGGTTCATAGATGTTTTGCCAAACCCAACTCTCAGATCACAGTGGCCGGGGTAGGGCCTCTGACGCTGCGTCAACCAGACCGCGTGTTGTCCTTGACTCGGTCCCCAAAACAATACTCGGATTCTGCCGCTCACTCGCGTGTGAGCTCGCACGAGTCACTTCACCCCCTGGCCTCAGTTCTCTGGGTCCCCCCTCACAGGATTGAGGCACATGAGGCGACCCACTCAGGCCTGGCACGTGGCAGCCACATGACAGGTACAGGTCCCATTCCACACTTCCCTTTTTTTACCTGAGCTGAGTCCCCTGCAGTGAGTGAGAGACTTTTGCCACCTTGGAGAGATCCACCAAGTTTATAAATGCTTTGGGGACCTAGGAGGACACAGGGAGAAGAAGGTGGACATTTGCCAAGGCACCTGGCTGCCAGGAGCTGTCTGGACCCCTGGTCTAGGCCCTGTTGGGGGTCCAAAGCTGCCAGCTGTGCCATCCCAGAAACACGTCTCACCATCCCTCATGGTGGGCAGGGTGCCTCCCACCACAGTGTCAACAGGAGAGCAGGGCCACAGTGCCAAAGGGCCTGCAAAGACTCTCTGACAGAGCTGCCACCTGGCAGGGAAGGAGGAGGTGAGAGCCAGCAGCCCCTTCATGTCCTCAGAACCTGCAGTATCATCACAGCCACTCTAGAAAGAGGGGCCTTGACGGCTCTCAAGCCCCCTCCAGCCCATCATTGCCCCAGACTTAGAGAGTGGCCTTGGGGAAGAGCAGGGCCAGAGTCCCCAATGAGAAACTGAGTCTCCCTCAGAAACATCGTTTGTAAGAGTGGAGTGCTCTATCCTGACCCATGTTTTCCTTTCGCAGGGTGAGGAGACTGGGTGCTCCCAGGCTTTCTTCCCCCTGAGGGTCTTAACCTCTCTCATGAGAGTCCATTTCCTCCCCCCCACCGGTGGGGGCCACTAGAGGGTAAACCACAACCTGCCCCACCCATGCTCTGGGAAGCCGCAGCCTCACCTCCTGCTGCAGGTAGTCCAGCACCCCCGTCAGCTCGTCCATGATGTCCGCCACGTGCTTTTGCTGTGAGAGGAGAACTGTGCTGAGTATAGGTGGCAGCAGGGAGGGCCACGAGGCAAGGATGTCTGGGCCCATGACAGGCCTGGCCCTGTGCCCCGCCGGGCAAGACGACAGGCATACGATGGGCACTGGCCCCATCTGCACTGGCTTTCCACAAACACGCATGGAGTTCCCAGAACTTCCTAGTTCTGTTTTTTTTTTTTTTTTGTCCATTTCTTGGTTCCCCTAACCCATCATCCACCAGGGAAAAGACAAAACTCCCCCCAGGTGAGAAGTTCCATGTCAAGTGTGAACAAACTCAAGGTTAGAGGGAGGTAAGAAATGCCTGGCATGATTCTGAAGCTCACACCGAGGGATGGGAGACTTGTTCCCAATGGCAGAGGGAACCACTTTTTTTCTGAAGAAAACCAGGTCTGAAGGGGGAACACAACTAACTCTGGATTTAAGGCCCCAGGAGGGCCTTGGAACTTCCACGGTCCTATCTCATCAGCCTTCTTCCTGCCACATTTGCCTGAAGAGAAGGGTTTCCAGAGAAAGAACGTGAGTGGGCCCTGTCCCCTGAATATTTAAACACGTCTCCTACCCACCCAATGCACACCACCCCTCCCCTTCCTGCAGGTAATGAAAATAATAAATGAGAGCCCCTCAGAAACCCACCCTGATTTGCCTTTTCAATGTGAAAAATAAAGTTTACAAGGCAGACTCTTGAGCTGCCTGAAGACTGTCCCCCGAGGCGACTTGGCTCAGGCAGGAAGACAAGGAAGGCCAAGGGGCTGTTTCCTGGGGGACATAGGCACTGACTCCGGAGACAGCTGCCAATCACCAGCTGGGATTGCAGGGAGGGCAGCGCCCCCACAGCAGGAGGAAACTCAATGTCCCTGTCCCGCCACTTCCGACACTGCTTTGGCGTGAGGCTGGCGGCGGGGAGGCCGGTGCAGCTTGGTCTGTTGTGACAGCCGGCCACAAAGCCTCCTGTCTGGTTTTCTTCTAAGTGAGTCTCTCCCTGAGCATCACACTTTTCTTCCCAAAGGGCCTTGAGAATTCTAGAAATATCCTCACCACTCACATGCACCACACCACATTCATTTGGGACGTTTGTCGTCCCTGGGGAGGCCAGGGAAGTCCTGGCTGCTGCTTCCCTGAGCACGGATCCTTAGGTCAAGGCTCCTGCTCACAGCCGCAGAGGGGACCAGGGCCCACCCGGCCACTCCCAGCACTGAATAGACGTCACTTAGGGCACCAATTGTCCCCATTTCTTAATAGAAGCCATTATGCTCCTATAAAATGTTCCTCGCCTATAAAGTCACACATAATAAACTCCTCCTTGAGCCCAAAGTCAGGAAAAAGCTTATTTCTCGAAATGAACTTGTACATTCATATCATTTGCTCCAGATTCAGAAAAACGGCTGTTATCAAACACGTGCCTGAGACCAGACTTAACTCTTTCTAATAAATTATGTCCTTGGGACTTATGCTAAGGAACAGGATTATTCAGTCAAAAGACAGGGACACTTTTAGGTTTCTTGACTCACACTGCCTGTGCACCCTCCAAGAGGCTGCCACCTGTTTCTAAAGGCATTTTCAATGAGTGAATGTGTCTGTTTTCTTGCTGTTATCAGCTTTTGTTTTGTTTTGTTTTTTTCATTTTTTCTTTCTTCTTATTTTTAAAAATCTTACTCATCAATAAAACTAGACTTTAACTAGACAGCAGTAAACGAGTGTCCAGACCCTAAAAGCATCCTCACGTCACTGCTACGAGCTCGGTTACCATTTACCTCTGAAGTACCTACCTTAGAATAGCTGGGCCTGCCATTGACGCCCTGGAGAGCCATCGTCACTGCCTGGCAGACAGCTCCTGACTTTGCTCTCAAGAAAGCCCTAAAGAGCAAGTGACACAGGCCCTTGTCTATTCCTCACTGAAGGAGCTCCAAGGGCTCCTCAGGGGAGGAGAATTCTGGGTCCTAAAGTAGGGAAGGACAGTTTAACATTTCCTCTTAATGGTGAAACACCATTTTCTCATACAAACCTTCTGGAAGCCCTTGACACCACACAGGTGGAGGCGGAGCTGCCCTGAAGGTGAGTGGTGGCCAGGCGCCCACCTTCTCAGCCTTTGCCCTCAGTGGCACCTCCAGTGGCCCCAGGACTCTGCAGAGCACATTTTGATGAGCACTGAGGGGGAGATCAGACCTGCGATGTGCTTTGAGGAGCATATGGGTGCCGTGTAATGACTTCTCAAGTGGGGGTGCTGAGCTGTGCCCCAGGATTAGTGGGAAGAGGGAGACGTGGCCAGAGTCACTACCAGGAAGACAATGATAGGAGCCGTGGCCCTGGGCTTCGTGGCAGAGAAGCCAGCAGACCCAGGTGACACAGGAAGCCAGACCTAGGAGCCACGAGGGCGTCTGGGGGAAATGGTGTGGAGGTGGCATTTATTCTAGGCTCCAGGGCCTTGGCGGTCTTTGTGTGAACGGAAAATCAAGATGGAAGAAAAAATAGCATAAAAAGGGAATTGGAGTGGATGCTAGCAAGTGTTGCTACAATGAGCTAAATTTATGGAGCTGTTGGTTGACAGCTGTTTAGAAACTAGGAGGCACGATTACTTTTGTCTTATGTTTGTAACCAATTAAGAGTGTGAGCTTCTAAGTGTGAATAAACTCAACCCATATGTATCAATGTGACTAGATCTTGAGGAAATTTCACATGTTGACAAAAATCATTAAGTTTGAGAACAAATGTTGGAAAGGTCGTGGGGAACAGGTGGCTCTCGGGCACTGGTGGGAATATAAATGAGTTTGGCCACTTTGGAGGGCAATTAGGCAGAGCCTAGTAAAATTCAAAGTGAACATGCCTGGGGACCTCAATCCTATGTTTAGGAGTTGACCCTAGACACCTTTCTTCAGACTGTTGTGACCTTGTCTCACAGCATGAGATGTATTTCACATCACTCTCGGAATAGAAATGGAGCAAAAATCTCATGAACCAACACTTACTTTACTATTAATACATGCAATGAACTTGCATATTTTAGTTAATTCCACTCGATTTCTATTTTTTATAATTTTGGTTGCAATCCTTTATACTCTTTTTTTTAAGCCACTATTGTGCTTTACTTCACAGCTTCAAAAAATCGCTGTATCTAGGAAGACACTTACACATGTTCAAGTATTAATGTCAGTGTGTATAATGACCAACAAGGGGGACAGAGAATAAATGGGACACATAAATTTCACTTGGCATTGGAGAAAGCCGAGGGTGAACTAAAACAATAACCCTTCGTTATCTGTATGCTACACACCCGGGAGCTCTGCAGGGGTATCCGTCAACAAGAGCTAGTCCTGGAGGCAGATTTCCACGAGAATTCATCTCCTAGGACCCATTCCTAAAGGAAGGGGAGTTCTGATGGTGGGACAGGATCAGCAGGAACGTGGGGCATTTGGAGAAAGGCGAGAGTATCTGTCGTAGGACCGGGCACAGAAACGAGGAGAGCAGTGCCTCAAGAAACTCTGTCTGTGCCTGTGCCTGGCAGAGGCCCTGGGAAGGTGGCTGAGAGGACAGGGGCAGGCAGTTGGGCTGCTGTAAATGGCAGGGCCAGTTTAGTGACAGTCAGACTTCAGGCTCCTGAAGAAGAGTCCATGTGCCATTTATGTCACGGTGGCCTAGGTTTCTAAGATGCCCCCTTACACTTTCAACTCATAGTAATCTGGATAATCTTTAATAACGACTTAAGGCATAAATAGTCACCTACATATAAATGAAGCCCCACTTTTTTTTTTTTTTTTTGAGAAAGAGTCTCACTCTGTTGCCTGGGCTAGAGTGCAGTGGCATCAGCCTAGCTCACCGCAACCTCAAACTCCTGGGCTCAAGTGATCCTCCTGCCTCAGCCTCCCGAGTAGCTGGGACTACAGGCATGCGCCACCATGCCCGGCTAATTTTTCCTATATATTTTTATTTGTCCAACTAATTTCTTTCTATTTTTAGTAGAGACGGGGTCTCACTTTTGCCCAGGCTGGTCTTAAACTCTTGATCTCAAGCTATCCTCCTGCCTTGGCCTCCCAGGGTGCTAGGATTACAGGTGTGAGCCACGGTGCCCCGCCAAGCCCCACATCTTAGATCCTGTTCCCAGGATAAGCCCAAGAGGCTGGAAGGCACAACAGTGTACTCAGATAAATAGTGGTCTTCCCATCACAACTAGCGCTTGTGGCCGGGGAGTGATGACAGTGCACATCCTGTTTTATTTCTGAAATTCAGCACTTACATGAATTCAGAATTAAAAGAGGCAAAATAATTTTTAACCAACTAGGAAGCTAATTTTCCTCCGTTGCAGAATGACTGTTGACTCAGCTTATCTACACCTCAATTTCCTTTTCCTGACATGAGGCATGGTAAGTAAAGAACACCTGCTCCTTGTGATGGTTTTGAATGCACAACATTATGTACAACGTGACGAATGTACTTAATACCACTGAACTGCACACTTAAGGATGGTTAAAATGGTCAATTTCTATCATGTATGTATTTTCACATAATAAAAAATTGAAGGAAAAAAAACCCACAAAACACATGTCCATGCATATGTTTCCTTGAGCATCCACCACTCCACCCACCCACCTACCCGCCCTAATTCTGAAATAGAATGGCAGGTGGGCATCAGGCAGGTGTAGTTGACTCTCCCCACCCCAGCGTTTGCAATCCCTCAGCCTCCCAGCCCGCGGTTTACCTGCTGGGTGAAGGCACACAGGTAACACCGGCTATCGTTGCTGAAGAACACATTGATGAGCTTCCAGTCGAGTTGAAAGTCAAGTTGCTGAAGAAAAGAGCAATAGCAAAAAGAGGAGATAGTGGTAAGAACTTGAATCAAAAGAAGCTCTTTCTTTTCATGTCTTTCAATTTCCTACACCCACCCCCTTAAAAATCACACTTACAGATTTTTTTCAAAATAAGAAGTATATGGTAGGAGTCTAAAGTGGTAATAACTGCTCTAGAAGGCAATTTGACAAAATATATCAAAAACCTTTTTTATTAAAGGGCATACTTTTTGATCCAATAATTCTGTTTCCCAAAATATATTTTAAAGAAGCAGGATACATGAAAGAATTAGCTACAATGATGAAGCCTTTTCATAAGAATGAAAAATCTGGAAACATCACAAATGTCTAAAATAGAGGATTGCTGTGTAAACTGTAGGACACTCATAAGATGAAATACTAGGTAGCTATTAAAATGCTGGAAAATGTAATTATTGTCATAGGAAATAATATATTGAGAAAAGCATGTTATAAAAAGTATATATATCCAGTAACATCCCTGTTTTATAATATATACAGATGTACGTACTTAGAAAAAATATGGAAGGGAATATACACCAAATTATTAATAACAGTTATTATCTTTGGATATTAGGTTTAAGGATGGTTTTAATATTCTTTTTATCTGTGTTTTCTGATTTTTCTGTAATATGCATGCATTACTCATATAACAAAAAACCAACTTGTTTTCTAAGAGGCAGCTTGGTGTAGTTGAAGAACATGGGATTGTAAATTAGGCACATTAGATTTCAGCTCTAACTAGCTGTGTGGACTTGAACAAGTTGCATGAGTTCTTGGAACTTCAGTTTCCTCATCTGCAAAATTACAGGGTTGGATTCAGGACCTCCCAGTTATTTTGTAGAATTATTATCATTAATTCAGAAATTCTGGAATTCTCCTGTTAGTGGGAAACAAATTCTTTATGGCACAGCTCTTGCACTGGTCACTGTGCCGGCATGACTTAGAATGACTTTCACTTTAACTCATGAATTCTTTAACGTGTGCATGGCTAGCTGAGACACAGCTTCCCTTGGTTCCAGCCATCCAGGCTCTGTGCCTGATCAGAGCCAGCTTGCAAACAATGCTTGCCTTGCTTTGATATTCACCCTTAAGGACGGATGGCACAAAAATCAAAGCATGCTTATTACAAACTTATACAAGTTATTGACTGAAGAGTATCTGACTTTTTAGGAGAGTGGGTAACAAAGCACCCAGCATGTATGTTACAGAGGCCTCTACCCTAAGAACTAAAATTAATGTAATTATTAATAACAGCAATCACTGCTACAATGACAGCCACAGACATTTATTGAGTGCAGACTGTGTGCCAGGCACATCTAATCCATGCCTCATTTAATCCATTCTAAAACCTATGCTACAGGTCTTTTATTATCCCATTTCATAAATAGGAAAACTGAGGCTTAGGGGAGGTTAAGTGCCTTACCCAACATCACAAAGCTAATAGGTGGAGAATTCAAACTCAAACCAATCTCACCCCAGACCCCAGGCTCTCTGCCACCTCCCTCTGTGAAATGTCATTTAGTCCGTCTGCTGACTTTCAGCAGGACCACACAGAAAGCCATTCTGAACATAAGAATTGGTCTTTTTCTTTAACGACCTCCAGAGAATTGCCATGGAAAAAACATTTTTGAAGAACCCAGGCCACGCTAGTTGCTGAGTTCATGCTAAAAATGGCACCGGGCCATCATCACTTTGATCTGATTGCTTCGCAGCAAACACGGGCAGCCCAACCAAGCCAGAGTCAGACGGATTCTTACCGGGTTCTCTTTCATGCTTCTCACCAGTTCTTGAGCCTGAATCCACAGATCTCTGTGCAGAGGAAGGGAAGCAGAGCGAAAAGTCAGTTCAATGTTATTTAGTTGAGAGCTGGAAGCGGGCCCCTTGCCCCAGCCCAGGTGCCAGTCTCTGAGCCTGGACCACCCCCTGGCTTCTGAATGGCAGACAATGACCTGCTTTTTAAAATTAGGCCCATCAGGCAGACTGAAGTCAGCATGGGAGAGGCATTTTGGCTTTGACCTAATACAGACCTCTATTTTTAAGCCTCTTTGACTTTGCCACTCCCCAGATCTTCCCACCTACTTGCCCAAGGCCAGCAGGAATGCATAGCCACAGAGACAGAAAGGAAACTCACTCAGCATCATCGAGGGATGTGACCCTCTCCCTGGGAGGGCACGTGGGCATCAGGACAGAAGGATTGAAATGTCCGATGATGTCTGAAAGGACTAAAGAGAGACCTGGATTGAGGCTTTGTCCTTCACAGCTGGAGGTCACCTCTGAAGACTGATCCCTCTAGGTTGAGGTGCCAGGGTCGCTGCACCTATTCTAAGGCAAGGCCCTCCCAAGGTCAACCCTGCAGCAGGCCCGGGAAGGGAAGGAGCTAAACAAACATCTGTTAAGTGCTAGGCTAGGCCCAGGGCTAAGCGCTTTTCATGCCTTACCTCACTTACTCCTCAGTAACAAACCTATGACAATATCAGTCCTAGTCTAGGACAGGGGACACTGAGACTGAGGCAGCTGCCCAAAGCCTCACCGCTAACTGAGGTTCCCGGGATTTGAACCAGAGTTCTAGGACACGTTTGTTATGCGCTACTGCCTCGTTAGTTAGAGAAAGTGATGCTGGGACAGGGGCTCAGATTGCCTTCCAACCCTCCCTCCTCCTGAGAGTGACAGCAGGGCGGGAAAGCTCCAGGGAACACACAGAGAACATGTCCCAGAGATGACAGGCAGCGGACCGCTAAAAATAGTGCTGTCAGGAGCAGTTAAGTTGTGTCTGCTCTAGAGAGAGGAGAGGGCAGAGCAGCGAGAGTGTCATGGGAGTGAAATGCGTCTGCCCGTTCCTGGTCCCCCTCTCTCCTTGCCCCTGTGAAGTGCCTCTGGGCTTCACAGGCACTGGATCCAGCAGGCAGCTTTAAAGGGGCTCCTGAGGCTGTGCAGGCAGCCAGCAGGGTGGGGCAGGAGAGCTGGCCTGGAAGTCAGGAGACTGGTCATTTTGCGATCTTGGGTGGTCACCTAACTTGTGTGTGACTCGGCTTTCCCTGTCCTTAGCCCAGACTGGGGAGCTTCGCTCTAAGCAGAGGAGCCTGTTCCCACCAGTGGTGAGAGAGTGGGAAGTTCTGAGCCCTGTTCAGGATTACAGGGACAGCATGCTTGTGTGCACGGGGACACTCGCTCCCCCATGTGAAGATAGTCTGTAAGGACCGATGACAAACCACAAATATCTGGAAACAGGTCTGAAAGAGACTGCTTTCCAAATTAAAGGTATTTGTATTCTATTGCTCCTTTGTGATCAAACATGACCTTGGATCTTTTCACATAACTTTGCCAGTCATTTTGTACCACGTCTGTTGTATACCTGGGCTGTCCTCACTGCCTTCCTCTGGGGTCCCTGACAGCAGGGAAATTAGGGTACAGGCCATGGGGTTGGATGCCGGGGGTCACAGGGATTCTGCCACTTACTGACACGTAACCTTGGGAAAGTCCATGTACTTCCTGACCCTCAGTCTTCCCCTCTGCAAAATGGCCATGGTGGGCAAGGCCATGAGCACGTGTAGAGATCTCTAAAGTCCCAGAGAGCACTAACATTCTGGCAGTGAAGGACTGGTGGGCTGAGCCTAGGCCAGCCCCATCCTATTTGGGTGTCCCTAGAGCACATTCTCCTAGGAAGACCAGTCACTCTTGCTGGCTCAGCCCACTTAGCTGAGCTTCCACCTGTGGAATTACTACTTTGGCCACCAATACCCCCTCAACTGTCAATCAGATCCCAGAGGGCTCAACCTTCCCTGCTGGATCACGAGTTCTGCAGGCAGGGCCAGTATCCTGTTCATTTCTGTCCTTTCCAGGGAGCGCAACGATTTATAGGCCCTTTGTGTGAACCCACTGGCTAGACTGCCAGGGCACCAGTTACCCCACTTGTTTGTCAGTCCAGCTCAGCAGGGAATTTGCACTGGGCGCTGTCTTCTCGCTCTAATCACGGGGTACAAGGTGGTTTCCCTTGTTCTTGATTCATGAGCACCAAGTATAGGAGACTAACATCCCGCTAGCTGGCTCAGCTGCCTGAGGACTTAGGGGTTCCAGGTGACTTCATAAAGTCATAAGGTACCTCTGCTATTAAATGGGGGAAAAAGGTTACAGATAGTATATTTATATGCTCCACATTTGTATATCAAAAGGCCAAAATGTTGACAATAATTATCTCTGAATAGTGTGGTTACAGTGACTTACTCTTTTTCATTGCATTTTCCTGAATCCAATTGATGTAGTTATTTTACAAGTCAGGGAGATATTACAAAATGAAATAGACTGAAAATTAGGCCTGGATCCTCTCTTTGAATAGGGGAGTGAACCACGGACATTTTTCCCAGATAAAGTGCTATAAGTCCAGCCCTGGGGGCCAGAGGAGCAGGAGCCTCAGGCCCAGCCACCCCAGCTGGCCCCTAACCCTCTCCTGTGCCCGCTAATCTTAACCCAGTGCTTCCTGGCTTCTCTTTCCTTGGATACATTTCTCATGGTCTCCATTCAGTGTACATGACTATTCGTACCCTGGCTCTCCCTTATCTGTCCTCTCAGAACGCCTTCCCCTTTTCTCCTCAGCTCTGGTGACAAAGTGGCCAACAGAGTCCATTCTATTAACGAGAACGCTGCTGTCGGGAGGGGTGCGGACAATGTGGCGTATGCTGTGAAAACCAGAACTCACCTGTCACCACGTCTGTGCATGCCTGCTGTGGCCTTTTTTCAGTCCTGCAAGTAGAAGCAAGCACTCGAGTGTCAGATTGCATTTGTCACCTGCCACAGCCTCCCCGTGGTTGTGGTCTGTTTCATAACAAGCTTTGGCCCAGGCTTGCTCTGTTCTGGAATTACCCTTTCTGGAGTCAGAGGCACCAAAGTAGCCCACATGGGGCAAACAGCTCCCTCTGGACCCTCTTCCCTTCCTCCCCACCCCCCGCCCCCAGTCTGGCCCACAGCTGGGAGGGGATGACCCCAGGGTGGAATGAGGGAGGCCAAACCCCGCATCATTCTGCAAGAGCAGAGGAAGGAGGCCTGGTGGTGAGAGACAAGAATTCCATCTTTCAGCCTTTCCCACTTCTCCTTCTCACCCCCGAGGGGCTGCAGGGACTCCCAGGCACTGGGAGGTTGGGCTAGGAGGCAGGAGGCTGGGTTCTGGTGTCTGCTCTGCCACCTGCTCCAAGGGTAGACTCAGGCAAGGCACCTAACCTCCCCGGCCCTTGGTCTTCCCCACCAATAAGCAAGGAGATGAGATCAGAGCCTCCTTTCTGCTCTGTCCGTGACAGCAGGATAGTTACCATTTTTGCTCCTCCAGGTCAACCAACTCTGGGTCCGAGGACTAGAAAAGATGCTCAGTGTTAACAACCCAGCCAGGAGGGGTGCCAGGACCTCTCCTCGTGAGACTCATAGCTGCCCACCAGAACACACCCTCCCACCAACCAGGTATCCAGCAAAGGGCCAAATCCACCCATGTCTGCGTCACAGGGAGGGAACAGCGTCTGGCTGCCTCAGCAGCGTGTTTGTCAGACCTCACCGCTACAGAAGGTGTGGATGTTTTCCTCAGAGCTTAGGCCTGAATGTCTCACAAGGTCATGTTAGCTTTCTACATAGAAACAAAGGACTTTTGTGACCCTCCAAAATCTAGAATTTATTTTGTTTGTTTTTCTCTCAACTAGAATGTAAGAGCCATGAGGACAGGAATCTTTTTCTGTTTCATACTTGACTATATTCCTTGGACCTAGAACATAAATATTTGTTGAATAAGCATTTTGGAATGAACAAGTTTCCAATTCTCACCCCCGCCCCCCACCCCAGCAGAAGGCTGGGCAACATGGGACCCTCTGTTGGACAAGCTCCCTAAGTGCAGGGCTGGAGGTGAGACCATGGTAACCCCCCTGAAAACCACGTCCTTTGCAAGCTCCTAAGGATGCTTGGAATCGTAGGACATAGAAAATGCTTGGCAAATATTAGCTCTCGTTAGTATTATTTTCACGGTTTCTGACCCAAATTGTCTCTCGAGATTCCTAGAACACAGTATCCCCAGTGTGGCGGTGACAGGCAGGCAGCTCTTCCCACACACCCACCCCAGCCTGCTGCTGATTCCTGTAAGGAGCCCCCATCCTAAGCACCCAGCCCAAACCACAGCCGGCCTGTGCCCCTGCGGGCACCTCTGGAGCTCTCCAGGTAGGGCAGGCTGACTGTCAAATCCCTCTAGCTGGGGACAGTGTCCTTTGTTCCTCAACAACAGGAACTTTGAAAGGTAAATCTTCCAGGAGGAAGCAACAAGTTAAATAAAAATCACATGAAGATGCAAGTCGGGGATTATAAAATAAATGCCAGACAGGTTAGCTAAGGAAGGCAGCAGGCCTCCCAGGCTACTGCCAACTGCACAGCCTGTGCCCAACCAAAGGGGGCACCACCCACCACCTTAAGCTGGTGGTTGTCAGAGGAACATGGGCCCATGGCTGCCAGCACGATTTTTCAAGAGAAGCTGGAAATGCAAACATTTATTTGAAATCTGTTGGCTTCAATGTTGGCTACTGATTCAGTTAAAGACAAACCATGACTTAGGACCACCAACTGACTGCTTCTTTTAATTAGTTGACTGATAGCAGATCTTGTCTCCAGAATAAGCTTGACCGGGGGTGGGCTGGTGAGGAGGTGGCAGGGGAGGGAACAAGAGGAACCAGGCCAGGAGTGGGGGCGGGGGAGGCACAGAAAGGGAAGTCTGAGGCAAACCCAGCAAACCCCTATTTCTCCATTTTGTTGGCCAACCATTTCCCCTGTGCACCCCGAGTGCCTGCCTCATGGCAGGTACTCTGACCCTGGGGACATGAAGCTAAATAAGCCACAGCTCTACCCTCTGGGAATTTGACACCCGGGATTGTAACCTCCCTGGCACGGGAAATGTCTATGATACTTAGTTAAGTGAAAAACCCAATTCACATATAGGAAATTGCAGTGCAATCATATTTGATTTTATATATCCCGTGTTCCTGTGTATTGCTGTATATTGGGAGGAGAGGGGGAGAGAAAGAGAAAGAGTGTGTGTGTGTGTGTGTGTGTGTGTGTAGGCAGAGGAATAAGAGATGTGAATGGGGTGACCTTATGCTGTATACAACCTTTTTTCTTATATTGAACATGTATCACAAGCGCTATTTGAAAATAACTTTTACGAACATTTATATAACTGATTTTTAAAGTTCTATGAGGAAAAATGGGTCTATAGCAATTAAACAAGTGCTAATCATAGTCCCAAATAAATGGTTGGGCCTTGGTTACAGAAAGCTCCAGGAACCCAAAGCAAAAAATGTCAGCATTGTGGACTTCTTTCGTTTTAAATTCACTATCTTCCAATTATTTTTCCTTAATCTGTTTTTTTAAACACACACCTTGGCTAAGTTCACGACGGCCGTGTGTCTCTCAGGACAGACGGAGGGAGGAGGCCTGCCAGGAATCGTGCTTTCAGGTTTCATCCCGAAGGTCAAGGTGCCTGTCATTGCACTGACAGAGATCCAGGGGCTGTCAGATCATCCTGGCTGAGCTGCTCCCGAGGAGGGAGCTGAGTGACAGCAGAAGCTGCCAGCCCTGACTAACTCAGGGACCTGAGAGCTCTTTCAGAGACGGGACCAAAGGGTGGACATCACTGTGAGCTTTAACGTTAGAAATCTGACTCTGGGTGGAGATTTCCCTGCCTGCGGTGGAACAATCCAACAGTCCCACAGGGAACATGTCCCATGTCCCAGGCTCTGGAGAGTAAATATCACTGTGCACAGACCCACAGGCTTGGCAAAGTCAATCTGCTATCCAGGACGCAGAACCTCTTCTCTCACTTATTTCCATCTCCCCTTCCACCCCTTTATTCAGTGGAAACCCTCATCCTCACCCCCATCAACATGCACAGACAGTCACATGTGCAATTTTAAAACCACCAGCACAGGTTGAAGAGAACACCGGTAGGTGGGGAAGCTCCTCCTGCCAGCTTTCTTTGGGCCATGGTCAGTTTCCTAAGGTTCTGCCTCTACATACACACACCAGCACCTCCTCACCCTTCTTCCTGCTGCATCCACCTCCCCCATACACGCCGATCACAATTGTGATCAAGGATAAGGTTGTGGATCTGGGCAGCTTCACCCAGTGTTCCAGCAGAGTAGCATTCATAAGCGAGGCAGGGCCAGCACTGTCCAGGCAGAGTGTCCCAGACAAGTTCCAGAGAGGAGGAAGTTAGGTATTTGAGAAGAGGAGAAGGCAGGGGGACAGGCCCAGGGTCTCTGGGGACATTGGGTTGGCTGACACTACGCGTGGAGTATCGGGTTGGGGCTTGCAGCAACCACGGGAAGGGGCTGAGGCTGTAGGGGTACAGGCTGCAGAGGGGATGAGGGAGGATGCTGGGAAGCAAACAGAGGTAGGAGGTAGAGCTGGGAGGGAGACCCTGGGGGAGAGAGAATGTCCTGGTTCAGGCGTGGGAGGCACGGCAGGGCTCTGAGGCAGAGCAGGGACCTGGTGAGGAAGTGCTGTGTCCAGCTGCAGCTGCTGCTGCGGTTGAGGGGCAACAGGGCTGCCTTCGGAGCTCTGCTAAGGGAGGCGGGGCAGGTGGGACTAGGGGAGCAAGGGCTGCTGAGGAAGTGCTGACCTTCTCTGCTCTCCAACTCTTCTCTCTAGGTGCCTCTTTCTCTGCTCATTCCTTTCTTTCTCTTCACTTTTTTTTATTGCTTTTCTTTCTCCCTTACTTGGCCATATAAAATATACCACTTAGAGTCTATTCTCAACAAGCATATGAAAAGATGCTCAGCATCATTAATCAAAAGGGAAATCAAATCAAAACCACAATGAGATGCCACTTCATACCTATCAGGATGGCTACTATAAAGAATAAACAAAACACACCCCAGAAAATAAGTGTTGGCAAGGATGTGGCGAATCTGGAACCCTTGAGCGTTATGGGTGGGAATGTAAGACAGTGTGGCCACTGTGGAAAACAGTATGGCGGGTCCTCAAAAAATTAAAAATAGAATTATCATATGATCTAGCAATGCCACTTCTGGGCATATAGCCAAAATAAATGCAAGCAGGGACTTGAACAGATATTTGTACACCCATGTTCATAGCTCTATTCTTTGCAATAGCCAAAAAGTAGAAGCCAAGTGTCCATTGACAGATGAGTGAATAAACAAAACGTGGCATGTACAATGGAATATTATTCAGCCTTAAAGAGGAAGGGAATTCTGACACATGCTACAACATGGATGAACCTTGAGGACATTATGCTGTGTAAAATGATCCAGTCACAAAAAGAAAAATACTGTATGGTTTCACCTATTTGAGGCACCTAGGGTAGCCAGAATCATACTGGCAGGAAGCAGAATGGTGGTTTCCAGGGGGTGGGGGAAGGGGAGAATGAGACGTTATTTAATGGGTAGAGAGTCTCAGTTTTGCAAGATGAAAATGTCCCAGAGATTGGTTGCATGACAATGGGAAAATACTTAACACTCATGAACTATACACTTAAAAATGGCTAAGAAGGTAAATTGCTATGTGTGTTTACCACAATTAAAAATAAAATTTAAGTTTACGAATAGTGTTTTTTTCAAACTTACAAAGTAAGGAAATTTATCTTATAAATAGAAAGTTTTAAGGATTACTTTTAAAATTCTGTGTGATTTTTTTTTTGGGGGGGGGACAGTCTCACTGTTGCCTGGGCTGGAGTACAGTTCACTGATTATATAGCTCATCACTGCAGCCTCAAACTCCTGGGCTCAAGGGATCCTGCTGTCTCAGCCTCTCAAATAAAATAGCTGGGACTACAGGCACACCATGTCCTGCTAATATTTTTTCCACTGTTTTGTAGAGACGGGGTCTCACTATGTTGTTTAGGCTGGTCTTGAACTCCTGGCCTCAAGCAATCTTCTCACCTTGGTCTCCCAAAGTGCTGGGATTATAGGAGTGAACCACCATGCCAAGCCTGTGTGAACTTTCATTTATTTATCAATAGATTTAATTTATTAATGAGAAACTCCAAAAGTTTCCTCACCCTGACATAAAGGGAGGCATTCATTTGATTAAAAAAACAAAACAGCCGGGCGCGGTGGCTCACGCCTGTAATCCTAGCACTCTGGGAGGCCGAGGCGGGCGGATTGCTCAAAGTCAGGAGTTCGAAACCAGCCTGAGCAAGAGCAAGACCCCCGTCTCTACTAATAATAGAAACAAATTAATTGGCCAACTAAGTACATATAGAAAAAATTAGCCGGGCATGGTGGTGCATGCCTGTAGTCCCAGCTACTCGGGAGGCTGAGGCAGAAGGATCGCCTGAGCCCAGGAGTTTGAGGTTGCTGTGAGCTAGGCTGACGCCACGGCACTCTAGCCCGGGCA
>CAUYRT010014714.1:0-15982 GCA_963574885.1 Lepilemur ruficaudatus
GTCCCAGCTACTTGGGAGGCTGAGGCAGAAGGATCACTTGAGCCCAGGAGTTTGAGGTTGCTGTGAGCTAGGCTAACGCCACGGCACTCTAGCCCGGGCAACAAAGTGAGACTCTGTCTCAAAAAAAAAAAAAAAAAAGAGCGAGACCCCGTCTCTACTAATAATAGAAAGAAATTAATTGGCCAACTAAAAATATATAGAAACAATTAACCGGGCATGGTGGTGCATGCCTCTAGTCCCAGCTACTCGGGAGGCTGAGGCAGAAGGATTGCTTGACCCGAGGAGTTTGCGGTTGCTGTGAGCCAGGCTGACGCCACGGCACTCTAGCCCAGGTAAGAGTGCGAGACTCTGTCTCAAAAAAAAAAAAAAAAAAATATATATATATATATACACACACATACTAATTTCAATTTTGTAAGTTTGATAAATGTATCAGGTTACACAAAATGATAACACTAAAAGAAGCTGGATGAAGAGTATAGAGAAATTCTGTACTATCTTTACAACTTCTATAAATCTAAAATTATTTCAACTCATGTTAATCAGTTCTAAGAAAAGAAATTTTATAAATAAATAAATAAATGAATTATTTCAAAATAAAAAGTTTCTGAAATTATATTTTCCTTGTAAAAGTTAGGAAAAGTGAAGAAAAGTCATAAATAAATAAAGATATTTAACTATATGCAAACTAGTAAGATAGGTTTTATGGAAAGAAGATTAACTTTTTTTTTTTCTTTGAGACAGGGTCTTACTCTATTGCCAGGGGTAGAGTGCAGTATCATCACGGCTCACTGTACCTCAAACATCTGGACTCAAGTGATTCTCCTGTCTCAGCCTCTCAAGTACCTGGGACTACAGGAACAGGCAAATACCACCACGCTCACCTAATTTTTCTATACTTTTCATAGAGACAGTTTCACTATGTTACTCAGGCTGGTCTAGAACTCCTGGCCTCAAGCGATCCTCTAGCCTCAGCCTGCCAAAGTGCTAGGATGACAGGCGTGAGCCACCATGAGCGGCCAGATTAACTTTTTTAACCTATAAAGAATCACAGAAGTAGTTCAGTGGTTCATGCCTGTAGACCCAGCTAATCAGGAGGCTGAGGCAGGAGGATCACTTGACCCCAGGAGTTTGAGGTTAGAGGGAGCTATAAGGCCACTGCACTCTAGCCCAGGTGACAGAGCAAGACCCTGCCTCAAAAAAAAAAAATGAAAGAAAAAAACCACGAAAGTAAACTGGGTTGACTTTCAAGCTTAAATTTTTACTAACATTGCTTTATTCCCCTTCTTGACTTTAATTGTCCTCAACACACTCACCCCTAGCAATAAGTCCACAGTAATCTGGTTCTAAAAGTGCTATTTAGAAAGACAAAGTGAAACCAGTAATATTTACTTGGTTTCCTTTTCAAATTGACTAAATCAAATGAACCATCAAGATGCCTTCCAATGGGCAAAATGTTCCTGTGAGTTTTTCTTGCTTTTTAAGGAAACTAAAACCTACGTATCAAACACTCATGCTTAATGCCAAAAAAAAAAAAAAAAAAGCAAAGTGATGCCAAAAATGTGAAGTGTCAATAGCAGAAGTTTATACCAAAGGATTGATCACCACAAACAGAAACAAGATTAGGAAAAAGAACAAAGACACAGATCAGGAAGAACCAACTAAAGTTAAGCATCTAGAACATAAGAAAATCCAGGTGCTTCCTTCTTCAACTGTCAGCAAACAATGGAAAATGACTTTTTAATATGTAATGTGAACTTATTTGTAAATTTAAGAATTTTAACACAAAGATGCTGGGATGACAAATATATGAAGAGATGACTTAACAAAAAGAAAAACAGGTGAGACAGAGTGGGAAAGTGTGTTAAGACACTCCCCAGCACTGTCCCACATTAACATGAGCATTCTCACACTGGGGAAAGGAAGACTCACTAGGCTTCTGTAACTTGATTAAAATACCCTCTAAGAGCATTCAATGCCCTTCATTCCAATTCTATAATCAACTGCCTTTTTATTACTAATTAGGCTGCCCACAACAATGGCGGTATCTCAGCCAGTGGATAATGAAATCCTATTGTGTACATGGCACTTACTACTTTCCACATACATAAACTGGTATCTGGTTTATCAGTCTCTGGTGAGTTTACATTGAATGAATTAATTCCCAAGCACTTAAATCAACCCTGTGTGAACCAAAATTCTAAAGTCTCTTGTGGGAGTCAGAGAGATCTTGGTTTGAATGCCACTTATTCCACTTAACTATCTGTATGATCTCTTATTCCTGTGCCAGTCTCAATTTCCTTATCTGTAAATAAATGCAACTAGTGCCTGGGAGACGGCAAGGGTTCAAAAAAATGGCAGTTTTATTATTTTTAAGCTAAATTTGAAAGGAAGAGCATAACCGAGGTAAAAACATTTCATTTGAAAGGAAGTAGTACTGACCATCAAACTACATCAATTTAAAAGACATCCCTGAAGAGAAATGTACCAATCTTGAGAGCTGAGAAAAGCAAAGCTAAAAAGTTGCAAGTACCTGCTGCAGTGGTAAAGATGGAGTCTCTTGCTTAGCAACTCTAATGTTGTCTACCAAACATCCAGCCTGTAATAGTTAGAGCATGACAACTGTTCACTCTAAATTCATGTGCTCAGCTTGGATTCAGGTTGATTTATAAAAATAGCTGCTGCTGCTCTTTGAATCTCTTTGCGCTGATGACTGGGCAGTGTTACCCTATAGGCCTAGAGCAGCTGTATTCCCTCACCACACCCATTTCTCTGCCTACCCAGCCAAGCTGACGGCACCCCCCCCCCCATCGCTGCAGCATACTATTCTCCCTCCTCCTGGGCTGAGTGAGCAAATTACAAGCACAAATATCCCCTGATGCAATGCCACAATCATCCCTGGGAAAGAGCAGAGGCAGTTGCCAAAAGCACAGCAGCAGGAAAATGGGCGGGAGACATACACACACAGAGCAAGAACACTGCAATGCTATGCAGCCAGGGAGAGAATCAAGAGGCCCTGGGGAGCAATACTGTACCTGGACCAGGGGAGGAAAAGGAGAAAAGGGGGTTTCCAGTAGAAAGCTAGGTAACAGTACCCTTCCGAGGAGAATATATTTCACCTGGGTCTGGGTACCAAAACACAACCCTAAGGGTAATCACTGCTTCCTCCCCAAAGCAGCAAATGCATTTAATTTACACGTTTCTGGAGATAAGCAAAACCCCTAAAACTCCACCACGGTGTGATTTCACTGAAGCTCAGGCAACACACACCAGCGTAGAATTTGTTCTGTGTGCTAAATTACAACTTCTAATCTGGTTGTTTCCAACTGCCCCTCCTAGTCCCTGACCCTACCCTCCCATGCCCCACCCTTATGCCCGACCCTTATGCGACCCCTTCACACTTCCGCAGCCAGACACATGCTTTAGTCCCCAAACAGTGCCAGGGCCAGGACCGCAGGGAGAGGCCCTGCTCGGGCCCGGTTCTCTAGACCACCCCTCAGCCCCACCCATAACCGCTGACTGGACACCCCCCTCTAAGGCTCGCCTCAGTTCCACATCAACTGACCTCCCTAAAGCCTCAGAAAACGACGCTAGAGTTCTCCTATCTCCCCGAACCCCACCCAGGGCCCTTGACTGCAGCCGACCCTCGCTCCCCGGGCTCAGCCCCATCCAGAGCCCGAGGCATGCCACTCGGCCCCACCACCCCAAACCCCCAAACCGGACCTCTCAGCCCGCCTCGACCCACGGCCTCCCCAGATCACGCCTTGAAGACTCAGAAGGTCACGCCCGCAGGCCCGCCGCCCGGTCGCCTCCTTTGGCCGCCCCCGCGTCCCTCAGGCCGTCGGCCACCGCCCTTCCCCGCCTCGGGCGGGCCTTGAGGGGTCCCAGGCGGCCGCGGGGCGAGGTTCAGGCAGCCTCTGGTACAGTGAGGAGGCCGTCCCCCCGATCCGGCCCCGCCTGTGGCGGCACCTACCCGCCGCAGCCGAGCCGAAGCTGGAGCCGGAGGGAGCCGGGAGAACGCCGGGACGAGCCGGGAGATGTCGGCAGGAGCCAGGAGCCAGCGAGCAAGCCCGAGGGGCGGGGCGCAGGGAGGCGGCCGCTTCCTCGTCGTCCTCTTGAGGGCCGGCGCGAGGGAAGGGCGCCGCCACCGCCTACCCAGCGGGCGCCGCCACTCCGGCCAATGAGCGCGGGGTGGGGGCGGACGGAGGGCTGCGGCGGACCAATGGGCGCTGGCCTCGCCACCTCGACCTCGCCGTAGAAGCTGCGCGAGTGGGGGGCTGTTGGGGGCGAGGGGCGCATAGGGGCTTCAGACTCCCTCCTCTCGCCCGCGAATGCTGAAGGGGACCGCAGGCCGACTAGCCGCCTCCGCTGTTCTGTGATGACCGTGGCTTCCTTTTAGAGCTTGGGCTCCTAGAGCTGGGAGCATGCGAGAGACAGGGCGCACGCGGCCGAGGCCGGGACTCCCGGGCCAGCGGGCTTGTGAGCTCTGTGATGTAATCTGGGAGGGGCGCGGGGCGGGGCTTGGGGCGCGGGCCAGCTGGTTCTGGAAGGAACACTTAGCGGGGCTGACTGGAGGAGGCGACGGGGGGGCCTCTGCAGGGCTCTGCTTGGCTGGTGAGCGCTTGAAACGTGGCTGGTCCAAGTTGAAATGTGCTGTAAGCGTAGAATACACACCAGGTTTCCAAGACTTAGTACAAAAAAATACAAAATACGGCATTCTGATTACAAATAGGATATTTGAATACAGAATTGATTACAGTTTGGAGTATATTTAGTTAAATAAAATATATTTAGAATAGGCCAGGTGCTGTGGCTCACACCTGTAATCCCAGCACTTTGGGAATTGCAGGAGGATTGCTTGAGGCAGGGAGCTCAAGACTAGCCTGGGCAATGTAGTGAGACCCTGTCTATACTAAAAAAGTTTTTTTAGTTAGTTGATGGCCGAGGCCTGTAGTCCTAGGTATTCCTAGGTATTCTTAAGCAGAGGTGAGAGAATAGCTTTAGCCCAGCAGTTTGGGGTTACAGTGAGCTATGATCAGGCCACTGCACTCCAGCCTGGGCGACAGAACAAGACCGTGTCTCTAAAAATACGTATAGAGAGAGAGAAAAAAAATGTTCATGTTCATTTAACTTGTTAAAATGTGGCTGCTAGAAAACTTAAAATTACTGTTTGGTTCACATATTGCTGTTGGGTAGCAGTGGTCTAGAATGAATAGTGATGGCTAACATCATCTATTCGGTGCTTTCTGACACTAAACTCGTTTAAGCATCACAGCAATCCTATATGGTTGCTAATTCCCAATTTACAAAAGTGGAAACAGAAGTTTAGTAACTTCCCTAATGTCAGCAAGCCAGTATTTATTGAGTGGGCTTTAACTCCGGTAGCCAGGTGCTGGAACCACATTCTCAACCTCTAGAGCATGCTGATTACCAGAAAGAACACTGTTCTTGGTTGAAAGTCCTGGGTTTGAGGTCCAGCCTGCTACTTTCAAGCAGTATAACCTTGGGGAAGTTAAGCTTCAGTTGCCTCATTTATAAAAATGAGATAATAAGTGGGGTACAGTGGCTCATGCCTCTAATCCCAACACTTTGGGAGGCCAAGGCGGGAGGATCAGTTGAGCCTTGGAATTTGACACCAGCCTGGGCAACATAGTGAGACCCTGACTTTACAAAAAAATTTTTAAAAATTAGCTGGGCATGATGGTGCATACCTGTAGTCCTGGCTACTCAGGAGGCTGAGCTAGGAGGATCACTTGAGCCCAGGAGTTTGAGGCTGCAGTGTGCTATGATCATGCCACTGCACTCCAGTCTGGGAGAACCCCCATCTCTTAAAAAAAAAATGAGATTATAGTCACCAGCCTCTCTCAGAGAGTCACTCACAGGATAATCTAGAGGTAGCAAACAAAGGTACTTAAAATAGACTCTGGACCCAGATTCCCTGTGCGCAGATGTGGGCACTGCTACTTATAAATAATGTGACCTTGTGTTAACAGAAGATATTTAATCTTTCTATTCAACTGTAAAATGCGGATAATAAAGGTCCCTATGTCATTAGGGTTATGTGGATCAAATGTATTAATATGTGTAAAGTACTTAGATTGGTGCCTAGCACTTTGCAAACAGAGTTTACTATTAATGTCATAGTGACTCTACAGAAGTGTTAAGAGCCTACACAAATATGAAGAGATTAAGAGTCAAAGAATAAGTGGAGGCCAGGCGTAGTGCTTCACGCCTGTAATCCAGCACTCTGGGAGGCCAAGGCGGGAGGATCCTTTGAGCTCAGCAGTTTGAAACCAGCCCGAGCAAGAGTGAGACCCCGTCTCTACTAAAAATAGGAAGAAATTAGCTGGACAACTAAAAATATATAGAAAAAATTAGCCGGGAATGGTGGCCCATGCCTGTAGTCGCAGCTACTCGGGAGGCTGAGGCAGAAGGATTGCTTGAGCCCAAGAGTCTGAGGTTGCTGTGAGGTAGGCTGATGCCACAGCACTGTAGCCCGGGCAACGGACTGAGACTGTATCTCAAAAAGAAAAAAAAATAAGTGTAAAAGGTATAGAACTATGAATTTGAGCCCCTGGAAAGGACTTTAGAATAGTCCCACAGAACTAAAATGACTGATCTAAGTCACACACCAGTTATTTAATGAGCCAGGTGTCTTGGGCCCAAACCCAGAGCTTTCCCTTTCCCTCTTTCACGTGTTTATCCAGACTCCAGTAAAAAGGGAACTACCATTGTAAACCTGAATTCATTCATCCAACAGATACAGATTGAGTGCCTGCACATCAGGAAGGGCCACACAGTGAGTTAGGCACTTGTACAAAGATAAATAAAATAGGTTTCCTTTTCTGGTGAAATTAACATCACTTCACACCAAAACCCCAGATTTTGTCTAATCATAAATTTACTGTTGTACAAAAGCACAGGTGGAACCTGAAAAGTTACTGTGATCCTTCTTGCTGCTGCATGGAGTAGATAGCCTAAAGGCCTGTCTCAGACTTCATGAATAAATTTGGCTTTGAGCTCCGTAGTAGTCAGATGGGTAGGAAAGCTCAAAAGCGTTGGAATCCTCCATTGCTTCTTTAAGTTAATAAAGTCATCATGTTATGTGTATCCAAGCTAGAGACCCAAAAGTCATTCTCAGTTATTTCCTTCCTTCTCCCCTGAGGCCTGCCAGATGCTCCTGCCTCAGAAACGTCTCAGTCAACACTGATGCTATTTTGGTTCAGTACCTTTCTGTTTCCTGTATACTGCTACAGCCTCTTCCAAGCCTTCCCTTTGCCCTTCAGTCTAAGCTTCATAACTTTATGTACTGCCGTCTCCCATTCATAATACCCTCTTGCACCTTTTTTTTTTTTTTTTTTTTTAAAGACAAGGTCTCACTGTGTTACCCAAGCTGGAGTGTAGTGTGTGATCATAGCTCATCTCAGCCTCAAATTCCTGGACTCAAGTGATCCTCCTGCCTCAGCTTCACAAATAGTCAGGACTACAGGTACACGCCACCACAAATGACTAAATTTTTCAGTTTTTGTAGAAAAGGGGGTCTCTCTATGTTACCCAGGCTGGTCTTGAATTTGGCCTCAAGTGATCTTCCCACCTCGGCCTCCCAAAGTGCTGGAATTACAGGCATGAGCCACCATGCCCAGCCCCTCTTGCACCCTTTTTATGCCCTTCTATTACAACATATGGAGTAATTTTTTGTGTGAGTATGGATCTACTCTAATAGATTGCATCTCAAAAAGTCCAGGTTCATTCTGTTTCCCTGCTTCCAGTGGAAAAGAACATTCCTTCCAGTTCCAGGGTGCCCAGGATGACAAGCATAGAACCTTAGCATCTCAGAATTAGAAAGGATCTTAGCAAACATCCCACACCTAAGGATATATTCCTCTTTTTTTTTTAGACAGAGTCTTGCTCTGTTGCCTGGGCTAGAGTGCTGTGGCATCAGCCTAGCTCACAGCAACTTCAAACTCCTAGGCTTAAGTAATCCTCCTGCCTGAGCCTCCTTTAGTAGCTGGGACTACAGGTGCATGCCACCACACCCAGCTAATTTTTTCTATTTTTACTTGCCTGGCTAATTTTTTTTCCTATTTTTTAGTAGAGGCAGGGTCTCACTCTTGCTCAGGGTGGTCTTGAACTCCTAACCTTAAGGGATCCTCCCACCTTGGCCTCCGAGAGTGCTAGGATTACAGGCATGAGCCACCGTACCTGGCCTAAAGATATATTCTTGAGGTTCTACAAGTTCACAAGACATTTAAGGGTTATCCAATATATTTGTTATCCATGAAAAGCATACTTTATATTTATTCATCCAAATTTTGATCAAAGTGTAGGCCAGTATACAAACATGGGCAGAGTCTAGTGGCTTGCCAGAGAGACTTTTTAACCTGAACTTCTTCAGTGACTTCATTGCCTCAAAATCCTGAACATGGCTTTGGAGACTCTCTGCCATGATGCTGCCTCTGTCTTGCCTCATCATCTGCCTTATTTTTCACTATGCCCAGCATCATCTGCCTTCTTTTGCTTCTTGAACTCTCCTCTCTCAGAAACCTCCTCATGCTGTTTCCTCTGCCTATCCTAATATGTTTAATATGATGTTCTACATAGAAAATTTGAGATTTACAATTAAAATTAATAAGAGAGTTCAGCAATGTTACTGGATACAAAGTTAACATACAAAAAGGAATAGCATTCCTATATACCAATAATCATTAATTAGAAAATGTAAAAGAAAAAAAACCTACAACAATGGGATACCACTACACACCTATTAGAAGGATCAAAATCCAAACACTAGCAACATCAAATGCTGGCAAGGATGTGGAACAACAGAAAGTTTCGTTCATTGCTGGTGGGAATGCAAAATGGTATTTGGAAGACAGTTTGGCAGCTTCTTACAAAACTAAACATAATCTTACCATGTGATCCAACAATTGCATTCCTTGGTATTTACCCAAAGGAGCTGAAAACTTACATCCACACAAAAACCTGCACATAGATGTTTATAGTAGTTTTAGTCATAACTGCCAAAACTTGGAAGCAACCAAGATGTCCTTCAGTAGGTGAATGGATAAATAAACTGTGACTAAAAGAATGCTCCCCCCCCACCACCAAAATTAATAATGGCTAACCTTGGATTGCAAGATTACATAGCTATTTTTTACTCCTTTATGATTTCCCAAGTTTTGTACTATGAATCATTTATTTATTCTTTTTTTTTTTTTTTTTGAGACAGAGTCTCACTGTGTTGCCCGGGCTGTAGAGTGCCGTGGCTTCAGCCTAGCTCACAGCAACCTCAAACTCCTGGGCTCAAGCAATCCTCCTGCCTCAGCCTCCCAAGTAGCTGGGACTACAGGCATGTGCCACCATGCCCGGCTAATTTTTTTTACATATATATTTTTTAGTTGGCCAATTAATTTCTTTCTATTTTTATAGTGGAGACGGGGTCTCGCTCTTGCTCAGGCTGGTCTTGAACTCCTGACCTTGAGCTATCCACCCGCCTCGGCCTCCCAGAGTGCTAGGATTACAGGCGTGAGCCACCGCGCCTGGCCGATTTATTTGTTCTTATAGTCAGAAAAACCTAACAATAGGGTTGTAAGACTTCTATAGAAAAGCATTATTATAAAGCTTTACAACTTTTAGAAAATATATAGGGCAATATCTTGATGCTATCTGGGTAGGAATCTTGCTGAATTTTTTTGGTACCAATGCTTGTCTGAAAAACACACAATTTTTGCATACCAATTTTATCATAACTTGTGATGTTTATATTAGGATTCCATGGAGAAAGGGAGATATAATTATGTGGATTAGAATTTGAAAAGAATAGGGTCATAGAATTTAAGAGTCAGGTCTTTTAGAATCATTAAGCCCAAACCCTTTTCAGGTGAGGCAATTGAGACACATTAAGGATCCACAGAAAAGTGGCAGAATCCAGACATGAGCTCGTTTTTGACCCTCATGTGAGTGATCATTGCAGCACTCTTTCTTTCATCTCTAAAATGGTGTGGCATAATCATGCAGCAAACATTATAGCTGATGACTCAAAAGCCCCCAGCTACCTTCTACTTTAATGACTAGACACTTTAAACATTCACCAGCCCAGACTTCTTTGCCGCTGGGAAGGTTATGTGCCTTACTGGATGGAGCCTTCAGGTAAGCCTTTATAAATAGGCAAACTCAGCTGCTTACTTGGAATATGGACACAATACCTACAGGCAAAGCAGCCATCTTAAGACAAGTAAGACAAAAGCAATGGACTAATGGTGAGGAGTAGGAAGACAGGAAGATGCTAGGTTCTTAACACCCTTGAGCAGCTACATTAATCTTTGACTGCCCACCTCTGGACTTCATGTAACATGCGAAAAGTAAATGCCCATATCTTAAAGACATCATTGGTGTAAGCCACCATTAGACTCTGTCATTTGCAGCCAAATGCAATCTCAACTGATACAGGGAATAAATGACCTGGACTACATGTTGAGAAACCCCATGATAGTCCCAACTCTGCCAGGAACAAGCTGTGTGGCCTTGGGCAAGCCATTTCCCATCTCTGGGCCTCAGGTTCCTCATCTCTATCAGGGGAAGTAGAACAAGATGATCTCTTCCACCGCTTGTTTTCTGTGGTCTCGCTCATTGTCTCACTTCTGGTCCATGTGGTGAAATGTGTAATGTGGGACTTGCTTTCCCTTAAAATAAGACTGCTTTCGAGGTTCACTACTCAGGACAAATACAAGGGCCTATCCTCTTTAAGGGAATATGATAAAACACACACCTTTGGGGCATTCACTGAACTCAGAGTCCCCCTAGTTAGGGACTTGTTCTCTTTTCCTTTGGTTAATTTCATTTCTTTTCTTTCTTTCTCTTCCTTTCTTCCTTCCTTCCTTCCTTTCTTCCCTCCCTCCCTCCCTTCCTTCCTTCCTTCCTTCCTTTCTTCCTTTCTTCCCTCCTCCCTCCCTTCCTTCCTTCCTTTCCCTCCCCCCTCTTTCTTTCTTTTCTTTTCTTTTTTTTTTTTTTTTGACAGAGTCTTGCTCAGTTGCCCAGGCTGGAGTGCAATAGTGCAATCATAGCTCACTTCAGCCTCCAAGTCCTGGGCTCAAGTGATCCTCTCACCTCAGCCTCCCAAGTAGCTGGGACTACAGGTGTGCATCACCGTGTCTGGCTATTTTTTAAAAAATTATTTTGTATCCTAGCACTCTGGGAGGCCAAGGCAGGAGGATCCCTTGAGGTCAGGAGTTCAAGACCAGCCTCAGCAAGAGCAAGAGCAAGACCCCGTCTCTACTAATAATAGAAAGAAATTAGCTGGGCAACTAAAGATAGAAAAAAATTAGCTGGGCATGGTGGCACACACCTGTAGTCCTAGCTACTCAGGAGGCTGAGGCAGAAGGATCGCTTGAGCCCAGGAGTTTGAGGTTGCTGTGAGCTAGGCTGACACCACAGCACTTTAGCCCGGGCAACAGAGTGAGACTCTGTCTCAAAAAAAAAAAAAAAAAGAAAAAATTATTTTGTAGAGACAGGGTTTCACTATGTTACCCAGGCAGGTTTAGAACTCCTAGCCTCAAAAGCTCCTCCCACCTCTACCTCTCAAAGTGCTTGGATTATAGGCATGAGCCACTGTGCCTGGCCTGGTTAATTTTATTTACTTACCCTAGTCGGAGAACAAAGGAGGAGGGGATTGTTTCTACTCTAAAAATAATGAAGCTTGATGCTTTATTATGCTAAAAATAAATAATAAAATAACATTTTTAAAATGAAACAAAAATAGGCCGGGCGCAGTGGCTCACGCCTGTAATCCTAGCACTCTGGGAGGCTGAGGCGGGCGGATTGCTCAAGGTCAGGAGTTCGAAACCAGCCTGAGCAAGAGCGAGGACCCCGTTTCTACTAATAATAGAAGCAAATTAATTGGCCAACTAAATATATATAGAAAAAATTAGCCGGGCGTGGTGGTGGTGCATGCCTGTAGTCCCAGCTACTTGGGAGGCTGAGGCAGAAGGATCCCTTCAGTCCAGGAGTTTGAGGTTGCTGTGAGCTAGGCTAACGCCACGGCACTCTAGCCCGGACAACAAAGTGAGACTCTGTCTCAAAAATAAATAAATAAATAAATAAAATAAAAATAAAATGAAACAAAAATAATAGAGTACCATGCCCACCTCTGGCCCTAAACTTGCTAGGTGATTTCTCCTCCAGAACCTCAAATGAGTCACTTGTGAAATGAGAGGGTTGCATATTTTCAACCTTTCAAGCCCGCCTGGCATTCTAAGACTGAATCACACCTTCTAAATTTCTTCTCACATAGTGATAGTACTTTTCCTGGATGACAGGTTAGGTTTTCTTTAACTCTGAGATAGGCTGGGCTAGAATTATTGTCCCCATTTTGAAGTTGAAGACACAGATTCAGGGATGTGGAGTGGTATACCTGATATCACTGTTGGGGCTCAGTCCATACCATCCCAAAATATGACTATAGGAGACCAGAATGTGCCACCCTAAAATATATTTCCTGGGCATATTTTGAGTTGGATATTCTGAGAAACTGCCAATACAGGAGTAGCTCTAAGAAGCTGTCCTGTTGTAAAAGACATGTACATCTGTAAAGAAAATCTACATTAGTAAATTATCTGTATCAGAAAGAAGACTGCTCTGAGATAACTTTATTACCTGAGAGTCTTTCTCAGCACAGCAGCACAGTCCTTGTTCACCGTGCGTTTCCTCCCCTCGCACTCCCTTGGCTTGTCGCTGCCTCGCCCACAACCCAAGCCCCAGGCCCCTATTCCTTTCTGTAGCTCAGGATGCTATATAAACTTCAATAATCTGGCCCCTGTAAGAGTCTCACATTTTATGGGACTCCTGTGCGAATGTATGTAATTAAATATGCTTTTTCTCCTGTTAAGCTGTCTATTTCAATTTAATTTGTAGCCCAGCCAAAGAACCTAGAAGGATAGAAGGAAACCATTTTCCCCTCCTCTGGCACACAACTAGTTATACAGCTAGTGAGTGGTACATCTGGAACTAAAGATCCTTTGACGCCTTGCTCAGGGCACTTTCCACCACACTTTGGTTTTTTTGTTTTTTCTCTTTCCCTTTTCTCTCCAGGATCCACTCCCAGTTGCATCCGTAACTACTCTCACAATTTGGAGCTCTCCATAGGTCACTCAGAAGCCGGGAAGCAACTCTGGCCAATTCAACAAGTTCTGGGTGAGAGCCTGCTCCAGGAAAGGTTTTCTGAGAGGACACAAAATGAAGGGATTCCTTTAAGAGAGGCTTGCCTTAGCTCCTTGGCACTTCTTCCCTTAGCTAGGAATCAAACACTGGGCCAACTGGGATAAACTAACTTAAATTTAGGAAAGAGCTGCATGTAGTCATGAAATTCCTGTGGGCACAGTCCACGCTGACTCAATTAGGATTCAAGGGACTTTGCAGGGGAGGATTTTTTTAAACTTTTTGTTTGGAAATAATTTCAAACTTACTGAAAAATTTCAAGAATAAAAATAATACGTAGAACTCTCATATAGCCTTTACCAAGACTCACCTATTTTTAACATTTTGCCCATTTGCTTAATTATGTGCTGCATACACATACCACACACAAATGGTTTTTGAGCCATTTGAATGTGGATCACATACACTGGGACTTTTTAACTCCAAAATAACTTCAGTCTGTATTCCTAATAACAAGGATATTTCTTATAGCTACAGTAATAGCTCTCAACCTCAGCAAATTTAACTTTGATTCAAGAATTCGATCTAATCTCCCTTTCATATTCCAATTTTGTCAATTGACACAGTAATATCTCCTATGGCATTTTTTTTTTCTCCTCCACAGCAGGATTCTGTCCAAGATTGAATGTCACATTCAGCTGTTATGTCTCTTTAGTTTCTGTCAGTGTGGAACATCTTCACAGCCTTTGTGTGTCTGTGTGTGTGGTGTGTGTCTTTTATGACATTGACATTTTGGAAGAATACAGATAACCAACCCATTTTTTAAATTAGAATGTGTCTGATTTGGGGTATCTGATATTTTCTCGTGTTACGTTCAGATAATGCACACCAGTCTGGAATACCACACAACTGATGCTGTGTTTTTCTCAGGGCATCATATTGGGAGGCATGTGGTATCCATCTGCCCCTCACTGATGGATGTTAACTTTCTTTCTTTCCCCCCTCCACAGGCTTTGTCTTTGACAGAGATTGATGGATGTTAATTTTGGTTATCAAGTTAAGGTGTTTTCTGACTTCTCCTCTGTATCGTTAGTATTTTTTCCCTTGCAACTAATAAGAAATCTGTGGAGAGACACTATAAGATAGGCTTACATCCTGCTCCTCATCAAAACATCCCCTAGATATGGATAGCACCCACTGATGATTCTTTCCTAAACCAATCTCTACTGTGATGGTTCGTTGCACAGTGATAATGATTTTCCATTCCACCTCTCCCTCCACATTTACCTGTTGATACTCAGCATTTTGATGTAAACTATATCCCTCCCTTCTCGAGAGGCACAGTTTTGACCTCCATCAAGGTAAGTGAGACCTAGAGTTCCACTGGAAAACAGCCATTCTTGTCTAAAGGCAGTAGAAGCCTAAAGGAGATAGCCTGCCTTGCCTAGTCCTTGAGAGCAGATAAGGGGGGACCTGGGACGGTCACTCCAAGGGTTCCAGCTAAAGGAGCTGAGGCCTTCAGAGAAGTAAAAGCAGCAGACAGCAATATGCAGGGCCTTCACAAACAAACGGCCTCTGTTTCAAATTCTGGCTCTTCTCCTCACCTGCTGTGTGACCTTCATCAGTTCACGTAGCTTCTCTGAGCCCGTTTCCTAACTAGTAATATGGTAATGCTTACTTACCTTAGAGGTTCATTGGGACGATTAAGGAAAACAATGCTCATGTTAATATGTTGCTAAGCCCACAGTATGCTAAGTGAAAGGTGCATACTATATAGACTATGCAAAAATTACGTTGTGCTTGAATTATGTTTCATTGCAACAAATGTTTACTCAGAACCTACCATGCACCAAGGCACCCTGCTTAGAGCTGGAGACAAAGTAAATCAGCCCTCGCAAAGCTCACAATCCAAAGGAATAAAGAGAGAAATTTAATTTCACTCCTAGGTATTTACCCAAGAGAAATAAAAACATAGCTCCGCACAAAGATTTATTCAAGAATGTTCGTAGTAGTGGATCTCATGAAGATAGAGAGTAGTTGGTGTTTTTCAGAAGCTGGGAAGAGTAGGGGGAAGGGAGAGATGAAGAGAGTTTTATTAATGGGCACAAAACTATAGGTAGATGGCAGAAATAAGACCTAGTGTTCAATAAACCAGTAGAGTGACTACAGTAAATAATAATCTCTTGTATATTTCAAAATAGCTAGTAGAGAATAAGTCAAATGTTTCAGGATAAAGAAAAGATAAATGTTTAAGGTGATGAATATTCCCATTACCCTGATTTGATTATTACACATTATATCAATGTATCAAAATATCACCTGTGCCCTGAAAATATGTACATCTATTATTATGTATCAATAAAAAAGAATATTCAGGCCGGGCGAGGTGGCTCACGCCTGTAATCCTAGCACTCTGGGAGGCTGAGGCGGGTGGATAGCTCAAGGTCAGGAGTTCAAGACCAGCCTGAGCAAGAGCGAGACCCGTCTCTACTATAAATAGAAAGAAATTAATTGGACAACTAAAATATATAGAAAAAATTAGCCGGGCATGGTGGCGCATGCCTGTAGTCCCAGCTACTCGGGAGGCTGAGGCAGAAGGATTGCTTGAGCCCAGGAGTTTGAGGTTGCTGTGAGCTAGGCTGATGCCATGGCACTCTACAGCCCGGGGAACAGAGTAAGACTCTGTCTCAAAAAAAAAAAAAAAAAAAAAAAAAGTGTTCAGAGCCTCTTAGCTTCCTCAAAGACGATCATGGGCACTGGCTTGTTTGTTTTCGTATTGAAATATAGAGCAACTAGATATGAATGAAGGTGAGCAAGGGTGGAATTGATA
>CAUYRT010014717.1:0-39183 GCA_963574885.1 Lepilemur ruficaudatus
TGACAGAGTAGATTTTTGAATGTAACAAGATAAGTCAACTTGAGTGGTAATATATTTTGGGAAATCAGCTCACTACAAATTGTGACTGTAAACATTGTACTGTAAATGCTTTGTAGTTTTCCCCCAATAAAAAAAAAAAAAGTCAAAAAAAAAATTTTCTATCTTGTCCTTGCCTCGGAGTTATAACTTCTTGGCAAGTTAAAAAAAAAAAGACTAAACTCAGACTCAGTCATTGTAAATTGTTTGTATTACTTAGGATTCTTTTGTGGCATGTGACACAAGCAAAGTAGCCAAGCAAAACAGAGAAGGCATGGTCTCATAGAGCATGCTTCAAGGACGACTGGAGGAGACCAAGCAGACTTTCAGGAATCTCTGTTTTGCACATCTCAGCTCTGATTTCCTCTGTTTGTATAATTATCAGGAGATGCAGGGTAGCCCTGAGTGGCTTCAGGCTTATATCCTACCTGCTAAGCAGACCAAGCAGGAAGATGTGTTTCAGTGGAAGTGCTGAAGTGACTTTCATTGGCCTGACATGAGTCTCCTGCCCTCCCCAGTAATGCTTTATGTCGAGATGTTTGGAATAAATTACTTATTTAAGCCTGTGTCATGTTCCTACTCTTGAAGCCAAGACTGAAATCAGCCTCTGAACCCCCTGGACTGAAGATAAGAGAGAAGTGGATTTCTAGTGCAGTAGTTCTCAAAGTATGATCCCCAGATTATTAATATCAGCATCCCCTGGAAAGTATAGCTGGAAACACAAATTCTCAAGCCCTATCCCAGTCCTAGAAAATCAGAAACTCTGGAGGAGGGTCCAGGAATCTATTTTAACACTACCTCCATATGATTCTGCTATATGCTCAAGATCGAGAATAACTGCTCTAGAAGAAGAGGCATGAACTATTTCCAGAACAAAGACAGAAGGATGCTGAACAAATGGAGACAACAGATGCCCACCACAGTTTGCACCTAATAAATCAGCGTGCCCATCTTACAGATAGGGAATCTGAGGGTCTACAAGACAATGGGACCAGAGCAAAGTCCCATATCTAATTATCCCAGAGCCAGGTCTTGGATTCAGATATTCTGGTTCCTCATTCAGAATTCCTTACACAACGACAGCATAAAAGAAAATGAGAGGAAACTCCTTCCTGTAAAGCATTGCACCTGGTTTTGTGTACTGTTCATTTTTAAGGAGTTTTTCCACATAAATAATCACTACTTAAGAGTGGATTGTCCAGATACATTTCCAAGACACAAGCTCCTCTACTGCCCTAGAGGGAATAAGCCCCTGAGAAGTGACGGGGACATGCCAGGTAGCAGTCTCCATTTCTTATCTGCTCACATTCCAGAAAGCGTCCCCATGCCCAGAGGTTCTGCATGGCCAGATGACATGATTATCTGCAGATGTTACTGACTCAAGGGCCAAGTTATTCATATTTTACATTTGAAAATCATCTCCCAGCTAAGGCCAAATGAAATGACCTTTGCAGAATGAACTAGATGGAAGTCAACAAGAATTTATTGAGCAGGGAGTATGTGGCCAGGACCGTCAGTCATGGCTGAGCTTACGAGGGAGGAAGAAAGCACGGACACTTCCCCAAAGGACATCACAAGTCAGTGAGGCAGATGAGATGAACACAACAAAAACAATTAGAGAATTTTATGGGCATTCTCATCCTCAGCCGTGTTGCCGTGTGCCCTGCATCTGAATCCTCTTTCTATATTTGGGGAGTTTTCCACCTTATGAATCTTGATGAGAAACAGTCCACTTCCCACTAGAGAAGCTGAAAAAACCAGATATAAGCTTTCCCAGCTACCCAGGGAATGATAGAATGGTTGGCCAATTAGAGGTGATTGACCGGATCTGGTGGTATAGGGAAAAGGAAAAAAAAAAAAACACTGAAAAAATTTTATCATGGTGGCTGTGGTGACATTTGCCTATTTTCCAGGGCACTAGTGACAACGGAGCTGGAAGTGGCACCAGAAACCGTGTGCTAGGGTGTGGATGGTGCTAGCCATAGAGCTCAATGTTGAGGCAATAGAGCCATCAGTATCCTCACCAGATGGCTCATGTACACCATGGTGGGTTTGGGTTGTGTGCACCCTTTTTATTTTCTAGGCCCTCCTAGTGAAGCTGTGAACTTATCAGTATCTTTCCAATAGTTTTCCATGAGGCTTGAGTTTAACCAGAGTGAATTTCTGTTGGTTGCCTGACTGATGAACACTGACTGCCCCAATACATCCTGCTCTCTTCCATTGTGGGCTTTGCATGGGATGGTCCCTCAGCCTAGATGCTCTCCTGCCCTTGTCTCTCATGCTCAATGCCTAGTTAACCCCTACTCACCCTCTAATCCTTCAGCTCCCAGCTTGACCTCATGTCCACGCAGTGACAGCCTTCCCTGAGCCTCGGGAGTACTTCTCTTCTCATCCACACTCGCCACCCTGTTCTCTTCCTTCGAAACACCATTCAAGTGGGTAGACACATGCCTATTGATTGCTGTCTCCTTGTCTTAGTTCTTTCAGGCTCCTGTAACAAAATACCCTAGACTGGGAGATTTACAACAATAAAAATGTATTGCTCACATTTCTGGAGGCTGGAAAGTTGAAGACCAAGGTGCCAGCAGATTTGGTGTCCGGTGGAAGATGTGAATAATCTCCCTTGGGCCTTTTTAATTAGGGCACTAATCGCATTCACCAAGGCAGAGCCCTCATGATGTAATCACCTTCTAAAGGCTCCATTTCTTAATACAATTGCATTGGGGATTAGGTTTCAACACGTGAATTCTGGGGGTACACTAACATCCAGACTATAGCCCTCCTCAACCTAGACTAAAGCTATGTGAGGGTAGGAATCGTGTCTTTTGCTCTCCATTGGATTGCCACTGCCTGGCGTGGTGTCAGGCATGTGGAAGCTGTGTGCCATTTGAGATTGTTGAATAGGATGAATAAATGAATGCTGGTAGGATGTGTGGTGTGCACCATGAATACTGTAGTCCTCTGAAGAGGCTGGGAAAGGTTTCCCAGAGCAGGCGAAGCTTGCACTGATGTATTTGTGGGATTTGAACTGGAGGAGGACAAGAGTAGAAAATCCCAGATCAAAAGAGCAGTGTGGATGTAAGAGCAGGAAAGGGTGCTGGAAACACGTGCTCAGGGAATAGGGAAGTGACTTATCAGCTGGGACTAGGAGTCTGCAGAGAATATGAAGAGCAGGTTAAGTAACATAAGTAGAAGAGAACAGATTTGGGTTGACTTCTATTTAAAGAGTCTACTGAAAGAGTATAAGAACTATTTGGTTCTTCACAGGTGCTGTTTCTTACCTGGATCTCAGCTTCTCCATTTGTGAGACAAGAACAACATGCAGTTCAGATGTTCCCTGGAGTGAAATGTGTGGTTAAGTCAGGTGTACTGTTGCTTTTGAAAATCAAACATGATCATGTGATACTATGAACCCTTTGGTGCCACTCATTGCCTGCAAGACAAAGCCTGAGACCCACAACCAGGTTTTGAGATTCTGAATCGTGTGACTTCCATCTGTTTTCCTAGCCTGACTTTCTGCTGATCCATCCTCACCCTTACTCAAATTTTCTCAATCTCTTGTACACCTCTGTGTCTTTGCAGATGCTTTTCCCTCTGATTGTAATGCTTTTCCTTTCCCTAACCCATCCAGTGAGCTTTATTAATTGTCCATTTAAACTCAGATCATGTCATGTCTTCCAGGAAGCCCCTGTTGACCCAGAGCTAAACATTTTGGTTCTTTCATGCCTTACATACATTTCAATGATTATGTTTTTCATATTTTTATGTGCCCCAGAAATACCTATGTACCGAGAACATAGTAGACACTTAATAAATGTTTAGTAAATCAAATCCACTTTGAAAACTACTGAACACTAGACTACTCATCTACTAAACACTTGGTGGTTATCTATAAGTTCCAGGTTAAACATTAGGCCACAGTAACGGTGGTGCTGGTCATTGAGTACTAGAACAAGGGCTTATGAAATCTCCCTGATAGAAGGAATTTGTAGAGCACCTAATCCAACCACCCTCGTTGTCAGACAAGGCAACCAAGGCACAGAAAAGTGAAGAGTTTGTTTAAAGCCACGGAGTAATTCGTAGCAGTGCAAATGAAAAACCCACTTCCTGTGACTCTTAGCTTGGGAATATGTCCACATCACCTTCTGCTTTTCTGCTTATTATGGTAATCATCATCCTGCCTCTTAGCCACACTGGTTAACTCTCATTTTTATAGCCCTAGCTAATGTTATGGAGGATTAATATTCTTTTTTTCATACCTTTATTATCACATTATATGGCTGCAACTGAGTCATAGCGTATGTTTTCCCTCGCTGTTAAGGTGGGTATACAAAGAGTGACTTCCTAATATTTGAAGAGTTCATAAATTATAAATTCAGCAAATTTCCATTTCCACCCACCTCCTTTCCTGCGTAGCAATTCTGGAGCCATTTGGTGGTGATTTGTAAATCTTTGAACCTATAACAGGAGAATGGATAATTCTAAGAGTGCATCTAAAAGAAATAGTTTGCATCGTTGGGAACAATGAACCATTCTGTAATTGAATAGAAGACCTGAGACAGTATGAATGAGATCATGTCTATAAAATGGTCTGAGCCCCTCAGAGGCAGCACTCCATAAATACAAGGTATTGTTGTTCCAGCATTTGTAACACCACATAATATGAGCACTACTCATTGCGAGAGGAAAATGGTCTACATGGGGCTTCATAAATAACAGTGTTTGCCTGCTTACTCCTCCTCTCATTGGTCCCAGCTCCACGTTGGTCTCTGAGCCAGTTTCTTACCTTGTTTTCCATCTTGCCACTTAAGATAGGCCTGACAATTCTGGGAAGAACTCAGCAAAGTGTGCCATTCCTTCAGTAATTCATCAGACTTTTATTGAGTACCTACTAGGTGCCAGTGGTATGCTAGGTCCATGATAGGTTGATGAACGATGAGTTCTCTGTCCTCAAAATCTTATCCCCAACCCACTCTCTGGTCCCAAGGTGCTCTGGCCTCAAGAAGTCATCTGCCCCACACAAAATGATTCCGTTGTGCTGTGAACACTCAGAGCTCACATTGGCACAGTTTACAGGTCATTTTACAAGATCCTCAAGGGTCAGAGCCATTTCCTGTTTCTGTCCCACCACAAAATGCCTTAGTGGAAAACTGCTATGATTTTAGGGATAAAGGGTGACTCTCCTTCCAACGATTCATTAAACACATATTTACCAAGTGCCTGTGATTAATGAGCAGGCTCTAAGGGTATAGGCATGCATGAAGAAGATAAGCTCTTTACCCTCAAAAAGACAGATACCAAAGATATAAGTAAGTATGGATGTGCCATAGTGACAGGTAGCGTAAGTTTTGTGAATAAAAATAAACCAGAATGAGGTGCTTGCAAATGACTGCAGGCCATTTTAGAGAGGTGGATGACCTCTGGGTAAGACCTGCGTGAAATAAGGAACTGAGCCCTGTGGATGATTGGAAGACAAGTACCTCAGGCAGAGAGCAAGGAAGCGTGAAGTTCCTGAGCTTCTGATGCTCTTGGAGCATGCTGGGATCAGGGTGGAGGCCAGTCTGTCTGGAGTGCACTGAGTAAGGAGTAGAGCAGTAGGAAAGGAGGTGAGAAGGGTAGGCAGTGTCTAACTTATGCAGAGATTTGCTGGCCAAGGTACGCAATGGTGGATGCTCCGTGGATGAATTGACTAATACCTCTGGACTACTGCAGTGGCTGCTCACTGTTCTTCCTGCTGCCAGTGTCTCTCCCTTCCAATTGTCCCTGTATATCTGACTTCCAAATCACCATCCAATCTCGGGTCAGATCATACCATATCCATACTCAAAAATTCATGAAGTCTGCCTGACATTTAAAAGCCTAAATTCAAATTATTCTTTGTGGCACTGAGACACCCTATTAGTAGATGTGAGTCTACACTGTCCTGGGCGACTCCCCTTCATATCCATCTGCCTTCCCTCCACTCCACCTGCGTCAGACTCCATGGCAGAGCTTGAAAATGCTCAGCCCTTTCTCAGCATCGTTCATACCATTCTCTCCACCTTCTCCCTCTTCCTCTTCGCTCATCCTTCAGAGCTTGGCTCAAATGTCACGCCCCCTTCAAACCTACAGTTACTATTCAGCTCTCTTCCCTGTGTGCTTCAATACTGAGGTTCCCTTTATGCTGTGTTTAATTCTGCCTCAATTGACATAAGTTGTGAATGTGTCAGTTGGCAGCAAGAGCATCTAGTTTTTGAGAACAGGAATTCTGATTTTAGTTATTCACAAATCCCCAACACTTTGTGCAATGCACGGCATACAACCAGCCCTCGGGAAAGGTTTGATAAGTGACTGATTATCTTCATGTAAGCCAACAACCACAGGAAATAACATTTGTTGAGGACTCACCGTGAGCTTAGTCCTGGGGTAGGAACCTTACATAGATTATATCATTTAATCTTCACATCAACCCAGGAGATAGGGCTGTCACGGGTGCAATTTACAAAGGAAGAAACAGAAACTCAGAATGTTAAGGACCTTAACCATGTGCAGTCTGATACCGAAGCCTATGTTTTTAATCATTACATTAGAGAAAAGCTCTAAGATCATCAACTTCATTTCCTTCGAGGTCAGAACCAATTCACAGCAAGACGGAGAGATTCCAGTGGGCTGTGAAGAGGGACTTCCTGGAAACAAAGGTTCTTCAGCTGAGGAATGGATTGTCAAGGACCTTTATTGGTGAAGGGAAGATTGCCATGGCTTACCTAGGAGGTGGCTAGGATTTCTCACTCTCCAGGGGACCATCTGTTTCCTGAATTTACCCTGACACCTTATATCTTGCCCTGAGAGAAGAAAGGTCTCAGACCCATGTTCAGAAGTTCTTGATTCTAATTTTGTCTCTGAGTATGACTTACCTACAAAGCCTACAGTTTCCTAATCTTGAAATGGCACTGATAATATCTGCTCTAATTACAAAGCTTCAAAAAGTTGACATTGCTGGCCATCTTCCTTTCTCCTTTTAATGATCTATACTAAGTAGTTCTTTTACTCCCAGAAAACTTCAAGTACAATGTACAGATGCATGTGACACACAGTCTCTAACATCAAGAAGTTTGTATTAGATATGAGAATATAAGATATACACACAGAGAACCTCAACACTAATCAGTACATGATAAACGACAACATGGGACCTTACACATAGAAAATGCTAAATAAGTGTGGATTATTGACTGAGTTATTAAATAACTAAATAATTCAAAAAACTTTTGTCAGGAATTATGAAATTTCTGGTCTTGTGTGCTGTAAAAATGTTGGGAAGATGGACCGTTTATGTCTGGGGCAACCTGAGAAGGCTTCACTGTGGAGATGACATTTGAGAAGAGTCCGGATTGTAAGAGAGCAGGGTCTTTATTTAACTTTCTGTTGTATCACTGAGTCCAGGACAGTGTTGGTACATGTGGCCACTTTCTACATATTTGTCTGATGAATGAATGAATACAGTTGCAATGGCCAGGTGGCAAATGCATGTGATAGGTAGGAGTGGAGCTGTTTTGTTGTTGTTGTTGTTTGTTTGTTTTTTTAACACAGCCACACATGTCCAAGGAGCACCACTCAGCTCCAGGAGTCACTACTGCCCTCTGGTCCTTAGTTTCCTCATCAGCAAACTATTGAGGCTGATCTGGACAGTCCGTGGGCCTCCTCCTTCCACTGTTCTGTACTATAGCCTGCACTGCTTTTAGTCGACAGCAGTCATCACCATGACTAATATGTTCTAGGGCCTGCAGCATGGAGTGGGTTTCTCTGTGTGCTCCTTCCGCTATCAGAGCAGAACGCACCCTTCATCTCTCAGAGGTGGGCCCCTGCAAGGGCACCTGCCCACACCAGGCATGACGGTCCAGCCCCCGGAGACTAGGGCTTATGAATTTCATGGCAACAGCACCTTGGAACATAAATCCTGGGCCCGATCCAGGTTCCAGGTGGGAGGATGTTGTTACTCAGAAGTCAATTTCATTCAGTCAATGGAAAATTCCACTCAACCAGAAAGCAGATGCCACCAGGATCCAGAACAAGGCTAAAAACCTCGAAGCAGAACTCATAAAAGGAGGTTCTCCAAAGTTCTACAGGTGCAAGACTGAGAAATGTTTTACTATATGGCCTTAGAAAAATTACTCGCCTTGCCTGGTCCTTTCTCCACCTCTCTCAGGAAAGATGCTAGGAAGTTACAAAGGATTTGAGATCCTCCCGTGAAGTGAGCTGTGTCATCAATAAACACTGCACCTCTTAGACTGAGCTGTGTCCCCAAAACTATAATGTGACAAGGGACACTTGTCTCTTCCAAGCTCTGTTTCTTTCCCTAAAATGGGCACAAAGTCCCCTACCTCCCAAGGCTGTTTTAATAATGAATAAATTAATACTTGAGAAATAAAATATGAAAAGAACAGCAGAGTGGCCTAGAGGAAATAGTGGAGACTGGAGATTCTCTCAGACCTGGGTTCTGATACTTGCTGTGTTGCCTCTAAGCTGTGTAACTTTGAACAAATTACTTTACCTCTTAATCATTAATTTTCCAATCTGATAAGTGGGAATACCTTGAAAGATTATTGCCTGGATGCAATGAAATGCTCTGCAAGAAGTGTCTTACACAGTACATGCAGCAAATATTATTTCCTGTCTCCCTCTCTTTCTTTACAAACATGAAGTTATAAATATATCTGTAAGATGTGTTGTGCAATGTAAAGGTTTCAACTTCTGAAAGGCTGATTGTGCTCTGACCTTACTGGGAGTTTTTAGGGTAAATAAGAAAAGAGGAAATTAGGTTGGTCCAAAGGGACTCAAGAAGCCTGCCAGGACCGTGGGAGAAGAAAAAACAGTACCTCAAGCCTAGTTCTAGGAAGAAAACTTTAACTTTTCATTATTATTTTTATTTTGTTATTTTTTGTGTGTGTGCATGATTTGCCACCATCTTTATTTTAATTTCAAAATATTAAGAAGGTACAAATGTTTTAGGTTACATGGATTGCTTTTGTAATGCTTGAGTCCCAGCTACAGGTATGCCCATCATCCAAATAGTGTTCCTTGTCCCCATTAAGTAGGTAATCTCCCTTCTGCTCCTTCCCCTTCCCCCTGCTCGATTTCCACTGAGTTTTACTTCCACCTGTGCACATGTGTGCTCATCAGTTAGTTCCAATTTAATAATGAGTACATGTGGTGTTTGTTTTTCCATTCTTGAGATACTTCACTTAGGATAATGGTCTTTAGTTCAATCCAGATTGTGGCAAAAGGTATTAATTCATCTTTTTTATGGTCGAGTCTTACTCCATGCTATACATATACCACATTTTATTAATTCAGTCATGAATTGATGGCACTTGGGTTGTTTCCACATCTTTACAATTGTGAACTGTGCTGTAATAAACATTCGAATGCAGATGTCTGTTTTATAGAATGTCTTCTTTTCCTTTGGGTAGATACCGAATAGTGGGATTTTTGGATGGATGGTAGGTCTACTCTTAGCTCTTTGTGGGATATAGCTTTGGGCTATGTCCAGAGAGCAGCAATAGTCCCAATCCTTCTGCTCCAACTCAGTGGTTAGATTATCAAATCCAGGAAAAAAGGTGAAACTTTTCATGTTTCCTTTTAGGGTTTCCATCAGATACTCCTGGGATTCATTCATGAGGGTCTCAACATTTTGTGCATTCAACTCCTGCCAAGTAGCATCCCCAGATGGAGAGAGATTCCCCTGAAATATTGGAGTCACAGATACACTGATACCACAAGTGTTTTACCCAATAACCAGCAATGAGGCATCAAGATAAAAAGGGAACAGATACATAAATCCAAAACAAGGGCTGTAATTCACGCGTGCTAATGATTACTACCTTGCCAAACAATTAGTCTAGATTATCTTTTCTGAGCATCAAAGCAGTGCTCTGAGGTAGGTCATTTTATTATCCACATTTTACAGATGAGGACTTAGACTGAAAGAGGTCAAGTAAGTTACCCAAGCCCGACACACTAATAAATGACACAGGTGAGATTTGAATCCAGCCTGTCTGGCTGCACAGTCCTAGCCCTTAACCTCTGTCCAACCCTATCTCTCAAAGACATAAGCCTCTGTCCTAGGAATACTCAGAAGGGTAACACTGTGGTTCTCTGAACTCATGTTCAAGATAGGCCGTCTTAACTCCATTTGCATGTCCTCATTCTGGGCTTGCCCCACATGGGAGCTCCTACAGTCTCACCAAGGTAGTTCCTTCCTTAATGAGAGCTTTGGATAAAAATTTCAGGGAGGAAATCTATGGGGATCCGCAGCATATAAGCAATGTGTGTGTGTGTGTGTGTGTGTATGTGTGTGTAGGCAGGGGATTGGGGGAGTGGTGGCAGCCACCTTAGCAGGGAAGAGCATTTTATCATTGACATTGTCTAGAATTGCTTATTAAAAAATGGATCAAATTTTAGTTGATCTTATTGTTTTATGTTTGCTGTTTATTAATTGCATTATTGGTTTTAAATTCTCTGCATACAATATACCTCCTATTGTCTCCCCACAAAGTGAATGACCCTCCCACTCTACCCTAGGTATACAACTAGAGAAGATTAAAGATTCCAAGGATCCTTTCCCCTGTGTCCCAGCCCCCACATTAGCCGGAGACCTTTGATTTCATGTGGTTCATATATCGGGGTTTGAGCAAAGCTTAGGCTGAGAAACGTGCTGGTTACTGAAAAAGAATTTGAAAACACTGGGTTACATACTGTAAGGCTCTGCCCAGTCTTGACATTTTATGGCTCTGAAGTGGCTCTCCCCCGGGAAGGGACACAAAGCAGTGATTTACGTGAATGTACAAGTCCCCCTGAAGGCACTTGAGAGAGAACCTTGGGCATTCTGCACTTTTTGACAGTTATTCCTGGCACAGGACCTCAATGATTATACATTGCATTTCTTTTTAGAAACAAACCAAAAAAAAAAAAATCTTCCTTGGTGTTCAGTATTTTCCAGGCATTATGTTAGGGATTGGCATTTTAGGGATGAAAAGAATAAATATGATTCTTGGTCTTTGGAGGCGTGGGACTTATAGGATGGGAGGAAAGAGAGAGAGCAAGAAGTAAGCTCAAATAAATATGTAATTATAAATTGAGGTAAGTGATAAGAGGAAAAAGAGGATGTTATTATGAGCAAGAGTATCAGACAGGGTCATAATTTTAGATTGGAAAAAGAAAAGAAGAGACTTCATGGTAAAATAATATTTAATCACAGATGTTGAAGGAATATCAGTGGTAGATGGTGGAGGAGTGAAGAGAACAGGATTCCAGGAAGCAGGACTGCACCTGCAGAAGCAATGAGATGAGGTTGAGTCGGGGCCTTTGAGAAAGGAATGAGGCCACTGTGGATGGAATGACAAGGGACGGACAGGCTGGGAGGAGGCCACGGGGGCAGGCAAAGCCACATCTAGCCAGACTCTGGAGGTCACAGCAAAGACTGTGGAAGTCCCTGGGAGGTTTTAAGCAAGAAAATGCCATGACCCAATTTTTATTTTAGAAAGACTTCTCGGGCTGTGCCATGGAGAACTGAGTCACTAAAACTTGCTGAGTAATCCTAAAATATCTTTAGGACAAAAATAGTGCTCTCCTTGAATCTCAGTGAGAACCTTGTGGATTAAAGTTTTGAGGTTTGCCTGAGTCAGCTCCAGGTCCTTTGTACACAGGAAAGGCATGGGGTTCAGAGCTGCCTTAGAAGATCACAGATTCGTCTTTTATGGACCCCATGCTCCTGGCCCATTGCCTCCCTCCTGCCCTTCCTCCACTTGGTGACTCATAGCTTTTGTCCAAAGTGGGTGGATTCTCCTGCCAGCTCCCACCCTCCTCATCGCTGTCAGAGGAGACAGCTCTGCCAAGTCCCCCTCCGGAGTCAGGGACACCACCTGTCACGCTGCGTCCTCCTCCTACTCGGACATCTGACAGTCTCCACGGCACGTGAGCAGGGGAAGCACAGATCATTAAAGCTAAAGGGACCTTATAAGCCAACTGAATCAGCTGCTGGATGGATTTACAGACACAGGGAAGATAATGGTGCCCTACAGGCCATAGTTAGCTAGGGACAGCAGGGAGGTAAGCTACTAGGACACTGGGAAGATGGGTACCTCCATCCCAGGCAAATCCTGGAACCTGGTTTGAGACAGTAGGCACTGAGAGGCCCAGTGACCTGAGTTCCAGTCCCAACTCCCAAGCTGGCTTGCTGTGTGAACTTGGACAAGCACCTTTCCTCTCTGAGCTGCACTCTTCTCATCTGGGCCACGAGAGGACTAGCCCTGCAGATGTCTGGAGCCTGTTCATGCTCTCAGGTTGCAAGACTGCCAGACTCTGGCAGGAATCCAGAATGGGGCAGTCCTGGTGACAGATGACATTTGACTGGCTTCCGCAGCCAGCTTCCTCCCATGGAGCTTGGGCAGGCTAAAGGAATTGCTTCTGTTATGGGGCTGGCTGTCCCCACATCCACACACATGTGAAGGTTCGTTCTCCCATCACCCTCAATTCAAGACCCTACTCAGCTCTGCTTTTCCTGGTAAAAAGCCCTTCACCCTTGGCAGTTCCTCACTCCCTCTCTAACACCAGAAGATATCTCTCTTACTGCTCATCTTCCATGATAGTGGCCAATCTGCAACCACATCTGGTGACTGGTGATGACAGTCATGGTGTTGAATGGGACATCCACTCCACTTGCATGTCCTCATTAAATCCTCTGTACCTTGTTATACCTGAAAAATAACAACAACAAAAACAAACAAACATACAAACAACAAAAAAACCCGTTTTATACAAGAGAGGTACAAGGAATTGTCAACATCATTCAGATAGCAGTGAAAATAGGATTCAACTTCATCTCCAGGCCAAGATTTTAACTAATTCACTATATGGATAGAAGGTTAACACATAGACATCTCCCTCCTACTCCTACCCAAACATAAGCACTTTTTCCTAAACTCTGAGAGTGACCTAAGGTAGAAGATCCAGGGTGCTGAAGAATTATTAAGGGGAGACTTCAGGTGGAGAAGAGATTGCCAGCATGCCCGGCAGGCAGCTGCCCGATCTGCCTGTGCTCTGGGCCTGGCCTGTCGATGTTGCATATGGTGAAAGACATCCTGGCTCCTAATCAAGGAGGCTTCATTTGCTGGCTCCTCCCTCTCTTTTCCTCTCTCTCCCTTTCTCTATGCCACTCGATAATGCTAAATCAGGGCTTTAAGAAGTCCGTGTCTTTCATGTACGGCTCTAAGAGAATAATTCAGAGGGGCCCCCAGCATCCTGCCCGCTGAATGAACATACACACATACTCACACCCATGCACACACACAAACACATACACATGCAAACACACCTGCACATATAACCACCAAAAATAAAAAAAGACTACACAAGAGAAGCATTGTGTGTAATACTAAGTTCATACAATTGTGTATTTGTGTATATGAGGCGATAGACCTGTTTTGTGGGTTTATGAGCAGTGAAAATGGTTATGAAGTACGTGAACTGCCCCCTCCAGTACTGCCTTTATGCGTAGAGGGTGGAGTAAATTTTAGAACTCAGGGGAGGGGATGGGTTCTTAGTTCACTGCAGTGGGCGCAGTGTCCCCTTGTAATCGGTCTTTTGGCTACAGGTGTTTTCTTTCTAAGGCAGAGCTACCCCATGGGGTTCCGAGATGCTCTGCTTAATGGTTTTCCTGACTGAGCACAAATGCAGTGGCTCACTTGTGTCTCTACTTGGGGGGCCTGATGTCCACCTGGCCTCTCTAGGCAGGGGAAGCTTAGTTTCTTTCACTCCTCTAAAATTCTTTCTCCCCACTCCCCACGCCCCTGAGATGACAACTTCCTTCCTCCTTATGGTCTTTTGGGATGATGAGGCATACTTCCCCTCAAAGGCCCAAGTCATAAATGTTGGCTCCCTTCCTGGGATCACAGTGGGGAAAAAGATGTCAATGCAAAATAGGATCTTTTCTAAGTAACTTGCCCTTTTTCATAAACTTGTTAAAAATCAGAAAACAGTCTGAAGCCAAAAAAATATAATCTCATAGAGGCGGAGAATAGAATAGTGGTTATCAGAGGTTGGGAAGGGTAGGATGGAGTGAGAGATGAAGAGGGGCTGGCCAACAGGTACAAAAATACAGTCAGAGAGAATAAGAAGTTCTGGTGTTCAAGAGCACAAGAGGGCAACTATAGTTAACAATAATTTATTGTATATTTCAAAATAGCTGGAAGATTTGTAATGTTCCCAACTCAAAGTAATGATAGATGTTTGAGGTGACGGATACCCCAGTTACCCAGATTAGATCAATACGCACTGTATACATGTATCAAAACATCATGTCTCATAAATACAGACCACCATTGTGTATCCACAAAAATTACAAATAGAAAAACAGAAATAATAAAAAGGAAAGAGTTTGGAAAAGCCAAGTGGAGGGGACTCTATTAATATTAATATGTTTTTACTCCACTGATATGGAACTTATAATAATTAAGAAATAATAGCATGGAGCTATTGTGGGAATGAACTAAAATAAGATAATGCAGGGAAACACTGAGTGTCTTGTTTGACACATAATTTGTGCTCAATAAAACGTGTGTGTGTGTGTATGTACCTGTGTGTGTGTGCACGCATGCAGCCCTGCAAGGCTCCTGTGGCCTTTTGGGAGGAACATAATAGGTGACAGCACTTTCCTTTTCTCTGAGACAAGTGACTTTCAGAAGCACTTCTCACTACTGTAAGGCCTGAACTGAGATTATAATTAATAGCTCTTCCTCACTCAACCCAGATTTCCTCCTCTCATGCTCCCAAACACTGGCAGCCTGTGCGCTTCATTTCTGTTTGGTCTGAGGGGCCGTTTCCATTGGCGGAGGTGTCAAACAGAGCTCATCAGATGCTCGGTCTGTCCTGGGAAGGTGCTTATGGAAGCCTGAGTGCCCATTGCTTCCAGAGTGGCCGGCTCCAGCTGTGCCCGTGGACGTGGGTGGGGGCAGCCATGGTCTGCCAGCCGTGGTTGTGCTTATTCACACAGCACTTCTCAGCCAAACTCCAGTGGGATTTAGTCAAGAAGGGTCACATGTTTTCAGAGAGTTTACAAAAAATCCAAAGTAATTGCTTGCATATATGGTAAAATGAAAACCATGTGGGTTTCGGATTAAGGCGGACCTACATGGATTTGAGATTTGGCTCTGACAAGCACTGGCTGGGAGACCTCGGAAAAGATTTCAGATCTACCATTATGAGACTGAGTGTTTTGCCCTTGCTCTTTCAAGCACTGCAGTCTTGCGCACATCACAGAACTTTCTCCACTGAACCGTAACCAGCCACTTAGTTATTTGCCTCTGCATTAGACTATGAGTTCTTTGGGGGTGTGGGCCATGTCTTGTTCACCAATGTAATCTCAGTGCCTAATAAGCTCCTTTCATTACAGGTGCTCGACAAAATATTTGGTGGGTGAAAAAATAAGCTAATGGATGGATGGATGGATGAATGGATTTGTCTTAAGTAAATAGTCCCTAATCTGTCAAATGACAGAAATACCATCTACTTCATAGAGATGTTACAGAGATGAAATGAAATGAGAATCTCTAAACCCTTGTCACAGTCCTTGGTATATAAAAGATGCTCAACAAAAACTGGCTCCTTTCCTCTAACTTTCCACTCTTGCCCACGAGGTGACAAGTTAACTTCAGCAGATCTTACCAGGTACCAATTGCCTAATTGTGAGCTTTTAGAATTCTACATATGGCCCGGAGAATCTTCAGAAACTACAGATCTGGTCACTTCGCTCTTCTATTAAAACTCATTAAGGATGCTCAACCATTAATCAATTGTCAAATGCTCAATGTAGCCCACCAAGTCCTGCCTGAGTTGATTCTCACCCATCTCTCCAGCTCTGGGTCCTGCCACTCTGTCCCCAGAAACATGGGCGTTATTTTACACACTGGACTTAGAACACACTGGATTATTCAAGATTCACGTCTTGCCCCTCCTGCCTGTAATGGCTCCCACCCACAGCCTAAATTAGGACTTTTTCTAAGACATGCTTATATTAATAGCTCCATGAGTTTTTTCTTCATTAAACACAGTTTATGACGTGTCCATTTGTGTGATCGCATCATCAGTGCCAGTCTCCAACACGGACTCTGTCTGCTTTGCTCTATTCTTATTGGCACATAAATAGGAGTCAATAAATATTTATTGACAAGTGAAAACCCTACTCTTTCCCCAAATTTTGCTCTCATTCCCTCCCAGGTCCCCCAGCAAAGGTGTGTACACCTCTCTTTCCATCCTCATTTGGAGATCAGCCATTGCATGTTTGCCCTGCAGCCTGGAATGCACCCTGGCAGGCTGAAGCAGACACATGTTTTGATGGGAGTTCAGCACTTGTAAGTCCCAGGGAACTTTTTGATATGCTTTCTTGTTCAGATCCACTCTCTGCCAGTGCACTAGCTGTGAGCTCCAGCCCACGACTCTGTGACCGTTTTACCTGCCTCCTTCCTCCAGGACAAGGCGACTACATCCTAGGATTCTTTGGGAGTGGAAACGGGCAGCTGAAGTAGGAATGATGGAGGTACCAAAGATGGCTTTTCTGCATCTCAAAATATCACTATGTTTGCTGCCTTTCAGGTGTTACAGGTCAACAGTTGATGCCCTAGAAGAGGAGTAAGACAAGGTCCCCTGATCCAGCTGTGCACTGAGTCCAAACAAAAAATCCCCTGGGATCCATCAAGGCAAGGGTCAGGACATGCATCCACTGAGGGAAGAAGGGAATAAATGTGACTGGGGAACAGACAAACATGTAACCTGGCAGAAAAAGATGTGCATATTCTTAATGGCAGCCCTTGGAACAAAAGCTCTTTTTTGGACATTATTTTGGATCAAGTCACACTAGAGAAGGAGTCTTGTCCCTGCAGGGAACTCCCTGATCATATCATATTTTTTTTTGTCTTTCTACTTATAAATACTGGAATCCGGGTACTTGGAAAGAGAGAGTTATTTACAGCATGTCACTTTGAATCAAAGAATAAAAAGACCCCTGGGTTTGGAATCATAGTCCCTGCATTGAATAGAGGAGAAAGTATGTGTTTAGAGAGAGGCAGGCTGGAACCTTATGCATTCACAACCTGGCTAGGTGGCCCTGTCTCACTCTCATTTTCTTTCTGTGACTGTTTCTTTGCCATTACATAGAAAGAGTTGTGTGTCATATCAACAGGGTTGACGTGGAGGTGAAGTGTGGCAATGCATGTGAAACACCAAGGAAGGCCCTCAGGAAAGGTTCGCCCCTTTCCAGATTCTCATGTCACATAACTCAGATTGGTGAGTTCCTTGAAAAACTTTGAGGTGATGGAGCCTGCCAAATCGGGTGAGAACCATCACGAACAACTTCCTCATGGGTTTTGTTGGAGTTCCTGCCATTGGCTAGAGAAAAAAAAAAACTTGCATTATGAAGTCAGTTTTTTAATCTTTTTTGCCTGAATTAGACCCAAAGTGATATCTAGTTCCAAATTGGCATTATATATCATTTGCCTTGAGAACATTTCATAGGAAGTCATTTAAGGTACACATGTACATCTAGAGAGATCTTTCTTCAAATTATTCACTCCTGTATCCAATTTGTCATTGAGACGTGACATTTATTCATTTGAATTGCCTTTGCGAGTTGACATTTTATCTCCATTTCTGCAGCCATTTCCCAATCCAGGCTTTGTAGATTCCATTTATGGACGTTTTTGAGCATCTAACCGTGTACTGTAGGTCTTCAATACCTCTGGCTGGATTTCTGCACAATCTCCAAGCCAGGCCCCAGTGCCGATTCCTCTGTCTTGAGTTGTAAGAATTATCTCTTAAAATCCTACTCTCATGGTCTCACTCCCTTGCTCCGTATCGTCGATCAATAAATCTTAATGTTGGCTTCTAGCTAAGTTCGAACTTCACTATCTGATGTGAAGGTCCTCTAAAATATGACTTCATCCAACCATCCGGACACTCCCCAGGGTTCCCTACTCACCAGTCTAGTAAGAATTATCTTCCTCATCCCCCAAACAAGTCACATTGAGCCCTACTTCTGTGTCTTTGTTTATGTTCTTACCTTTCCTGAAATGTATTCTCTTGGTAGTTGCCTGCTGTTGAAACGTATATGTCTATTCATATCTTATCCCCTACTTTCACATGCTTATTACTAATTTTCCTAATATCCCCTCCTATTCTTCAAGATCAATTCAAATCCAACCTCATCCTTCGTTAATCTCTCCAGCTCATTTGACCTTTCTTCTCTAAACTCCAAATGCATTTATAATTAGTGAAAAGAAGACTAACTACTTAATTATTCTCAAATGATTCATCTAGTACTTTGTTTTGGTTGTTGTTATTGCTGTTGTTGTGGGGTTTTTTTTCTGTGCTTTCAAAGTAAAAACGACTGCTGAGTTTAGCCCTAATATGCCAAGTTCTTAGGCGGTTACTGGCTGGATCTCATGAGTTTGGGGGTAAGTTTTAAAACTGACTGGTGAGAAGGGAGCTACCTCCTTTTTCCTATCCCTCTGCCCATCTGCTCACTTCTTTCCTAGTTCTGCCCAGAACATTCCTCGCAATACTTTTTACTAGTGGGCAGGGTTACCACGTGCACAATTCAGTGCTCGAGCATGGTCCTCATTTTTGCCTTTTCTTTTTCCTGTGGTCAGGCATATACTTACCATCACAGATGATAATTCAGGGGTTGCCCTCTGACTAGACCCAATTGTATCTTTCTAGTCCATCTCCCTCCTGCCTACAACTGGATGAGAAGTTCGGCTGGCATATGCTCTGCAGACCCTCGGATCTGTGGCCAAGGAATAGGAAGAGTGGCTTAGGCCTTCACCATGTCTAGCAGAAATAGTAAAATTGATGACTGAGACAAGGAAGGTGACTTGAAGCTGCTTCCCAATGTCTTATTTTAACCTCTACCCACACCTTTCACTATCTGATCAAGTGAAACCTTTTATAGACATCGCAGAAATTGATGTCAGAGTAGCACCTGGAGATCCTCTTCTCCAACCCCCTCACTTGACACTTGATAAAACGATGACTCAGAGGGAGTGTGATTTTTCTGGGGATTTCAGAGTAAAGCAGAGACAGAATCTGAACACAGATCTCCTCTCATCTCTTTACCCAGCTCACTTTTAAGGATGCCATATTCCAGTGCACATAATGGAGAGTTTAAATTCTTTTGACTCCCACACTTGTATCTCACCAGACAGCCAGCCTCTGATGCAGAAAAATGATAAATTAAATTCACAAATACCACTTTATTTCAAAGGTATTCATGTGGCTTGCGGGAGGGAAATTATCACGGTCAGGGAAGGCAATTGACACCTGATGGGACAATGAATACATTGTGAGGCAACGGAAATCCTCTTCTGTCTGGACACGAATCCCAGACACTTGAAGTGCCCAAGGATGGATTAACAGTGAGAACATGCTAACATGGCTGGAGGGCCATAAAATGTTGTCCTAAAAGAATTAGGGAAAGAATTTGGAGATCATGCTTGACACTAGCTTCCCCAACTCTAATAACACAAGGGCATAAAACATATAAAGTCCAAAATGAAATGCTAGATTTGAAATGGAAAAAAAAATAGTGACACAAAATCAAATAGCCAAAAGCAACTTGCAGTTGTAACTTTCATTTGGACTCACAGATGATTTAATTCCACTCAAAGCCCAGCTCAAATTTTGTCGCCTCTACGAGACGTTCCTCAATCCTCACTGCCAAAATATGTTTTTTCTCCCAAATATTACCATAGAAATTTGTTAATATTTCACTATTGTTGGCTTGTGTGTCTTATGGTTTAGCTATTTATATATTTGTCTGTCTTTCCCACTAGATTAAGAAACTCTCTGGGAGGAGAGCTTCCCTAAAATGCGTTTATATCTCCTATAGCCGGGGGGCAAGTATGCAACATGCCGCCTGCATCTTCCGCATTCCTTGCTCCAGGCAGACATTGGTAATCAATCACAGCATTCCTTACCTGTAACGCCTGGAAAAGGCCCCAGAAACCTTCATAACAAAGCCCCCTAGACTGCCTCTATTGATTGATTGGAGTTTTCACGCAAACGAAATTTATTTGCTTTATCTAGTTACCTCAAGTAGGACAGTGGTTTGCACAGTATTGGTGTTCAGTTAGTATTTGTAGATTTGAACTACAGGCATACCTGTAAGAGGTCTTAGGAGGTTGGTGGGGAGGAGGTTCGGGGTGAGGGGGTAAGGAATAATGACCCGGGACAGGGAGGGACCACAGTCATTAGGACCTGAGGCATGGGCTGGAGGAGAAGAGTAGTCCTGGACGCAGTTTCCTGATAGAATGGGAGCCTCAGGCCATAGGATCATTGTAGTGAGCTGTGTGTAGCAGAACTGGGTCTCAGGCATAGGGTGACCATGGGGCCAATCAAGTTGGCCTTTACTGGCCAGACAACAGCTTTGCTTATGATGGCAAAGACAAGAGAAACTCTACAAACATTTGTCATAGGCCTGAAAATGTAACTTGAATGTTTTGCGTCTAGCACAGATTCAATACATGAGCAATTTTGGATAGTTCCATAGATTTTTTTCTCCAAGGATCACATGGTCTCTTTATCATATTGTCTTTACATCTCTAAACCTAACGATTCATTCTTCTCTTGTTCTGTATTAAATAATCCCTTCATTTTTTTTTTCCTGGTTGCTTGCTTAGCTAATTAAAAGGATTCCTACTGGGTAGAAACTTGGCTTTACGGCAAATTGGGCATCATCGGCCATTTATGAAGGGATTGCCTTTGGGTCAGGTTCACTAGGCAAGTGGCATTTTTATGTAAAGAATAGCCAACCACACTTCTCTTTGTGGCTGTATGTGGGTTTCATATATTAGTCTGACCTAGATAAAGATAGAGGCAATGGTACCTCCCATGCTGGACTTCCTCAGTACAGGCAGGGGACCACTAGAGTGGGCAGTAAACTCAGGATGTCAGTCCATAGGAGTGAACAGAGGGAAGACAGATTACGGTGCAAGGGGCAATTAGAGTTCTCAGTGCCTGGTTCAAGGGGAGATTAGGGTACTAAGTGTCATCTCTGACACCTTGAGATTAGCTAGAATTATCTTCAAACGAGTTTCATAGATATTCTTAAACCCATAATTTGGGCTATTTCATCAATTTTGGAAAATCTTTGGCCATTATCTCTTTTAATATTTTTTCTGTTCTAATCTCTCCTTCTGGGACTCCAATTATATCATTATTGTCCCACATGTGTCTTTTTCATTATTTTTTCTCTGTGTGCTTCAGGTAGGATAATTTCTTTTGATTTGTCTTTGAATTCACGGTTCCTTTATTCAGCTCTGCCAGATCTGCTGTTAGGCCTATCCAATTAATTCCTAGTTTTAGATATTGTACCTTTCAGTTTTAGAGTGTATATTTGGATCTGCTTTAGAGATTCTCTTTCTCCATTAAATTTCTCCATCGTTTTTATCTATTTTTCATTCTTCTAAATTCTTTCCATATTTATAACAGTTTTTTGGAGAGCCTTATCTGCTAATTCCAATATCTGGGTAGTGTATATGTGTGTGTCTGCCTTTTTGACTATTTTTCCCTCCTGTTTAAGGGTAATAGTTTCCAATTCCTTTGCACAGCTTGAAATTTTGTTCCATGCCAGTTACTGTGATTTAAACAATGTAGAGACCGGAGTAAAGACTGTTTTACCCCAGAAGGGCAAACCCTTTACTAAGTCAGAAAACTAGAGTGAGGAGATGATGATTTCAATTAGATTCAATCATGAGTTGAGTTAGGTCACATGTGAGTTGCAGCATTATTTACTTTTAATTCTGCTCTATCTCAAATGCCTAAGGTCAAGATATGTCCTGCAGTTATTACTGGCTCCTCTATTCAGCAGGACTTTGAGCTCTGAGGACCATAAGATGAAGGAAGGTCATTCTCTTTCCATCCCGTACCTCAACCTCCCAACATGCAACCACACAACTCAGCCCAAGTGCTGTCGGGGAGAATCAGAGGGCAGTGAGAATTAGTGCTGCGTTACTGGGGTTGGGGTTCCATAAATTTAAACTCATTATGCCAGGCCACAGAATGAGAAAAAACTTTGTAGCTTATCCTTACCCCATACAAGACTGTCTGCCTGAGGATGGCATCATCTTCCACACTTTCACAAGTAGAAATTGCAGATACTGCCAGAAAGAAAGCAGACACTATTCTTTGTGCATGTAAAAAGGGCTCAACTCTCTCGGGAATTTAATTATTTTAGACTTCTTTGTGTCTGTAGCTCTCTAATGTCTTTAAAATATGTATATGCTATTTTCTCTTAGTTTTTTTTGTTGTGGGAGCAATGTTCTGTTTTGAAATTCCACATCCTAAGCAGAAGCAGAACTCTTGTTGGTTACCATTATGATCACATTCTAAGACCTCTTCATGGGAGTGGGGGTTGGAACTACTTATATTTGTCTTCTCATATGAGTGTTGGCTGCAGTAAATAATTTTAGTAGGTCTTGAGATAATCTCAGTGTATTAGCCAGTTATTGTATTAGTCAGTAACACACATCACAATCTCAATGACTTACAACAAAGATTTACTTTCTTGCCCATGAATCTTTGAGTTGGCTGTGATTCAGCAGGATCATCTGGGCTTAACTTTAGGATAAGGGTTGGGTTCAGGTATGATCCACATGCCCCATATATCTCTTTAGCTATCTAGGACATGCTCTTCTTATGGTGGATCTAGGATATTAATAGGATTATGACATATCCTATGGACTGAATATTTGTGTTCTCCCAAAATTCATATGCTAAAACTCAGATCCCCAATGTAATGGTATTTAAAGATGAGCCCTTTAGTAAGTAATTAAATAATGAAGATGTAGCCCTTATAATGGGATTAGTGTCCTTATAAAAATAGGCATGAGAGATCCTGCTTCCTCTCTACTCTCTGTCAACCAAGTGGGGATACAATGAGAAGATGGCTGTCTGCAAACTGGGAAGAGTGTCTTCACTGGACACCAGATTTGCTGGCGCTTTTGATCTTGGACTTCTCAGCCTCCAGAACAGTAAGAAAGAAAGAAAGAAATGCTTAAAACACCCAGTCCATGATATTCTGTGATAGCGGACCAAACTGACAAAGACAGCAATTGGTGCAACAAGTGGGGTGCTGGTGTAACAAATACCAACAAATGTGGAAGCAGCTTTGCAATTGGATAACACGTAAAGGCTGAAAGAGCTTTGAGGTGCATGCTAGGAAATAATCAATAGTACTATTAAGGGACTTTTAAAGCTAATTCTGATGAGGGCTCAGAAAGAAAACAGGAGAGCTGGAGAGAAAGCCTCAATCTTCTTAAAGAATACATAGATAATCACGGACAGAATGTTGGTAGAAACATTGGACATGAAGGCTCATTTTGATGAGGTCTTGGGTGACAAAAAAGAAACGTGACTGTACAATAAAGAAAATGTTATCCTTGCTATTAAGTGCAAAGGACTTAGATATAAATTGTGTTTGTGCTCTGGTGTTTGGTGGAAGGTAGAACTTGTGAGTGGTGAGATGGGATATTTAGCTGAGGAGATTTCTAAATAATGTGTTAGAGGAGGGGCTTGGTTCCTCCTGACTGCTTATAGCAAAATGAAAGAAAAGAGAATGAACTGAAAATGGAATGGTCAAGCAAAAAGGAATCAGAACTTGATGATGTAGAAAATGTTTAGCCTATCCATTACACAGAATTAGAAAATGTGTTCAGAAGAGAACACTAGAGATGTGGTGGACCTACCATTAGATGAGGAGATTGGTATGGGTATGAACCTCAGGACTAATTAGCCACCCTAGCAGGAAAACTGCTCATTTGTGCTGAAGGGAAGGAGGAGGGATGAAATGAAGGATGGCTTCTGGACTACATTATAAAGCTACTTGGCTGTGAATGTGAGCCATTCTTCAAGAAAAGGGAAGAATGGCCATGGAGGTGATTTAGAAATTATCAGAGACACTACCTGGGTTTCAACAGCATAGACAGTCATAAACAGAAGCCATGCTGGGGCTTGACCCCCTGCCCAGCAGATCTACAGCATGGGCGGGCTGAGGCAGAGAGCTGTGACCCGAGTGGGACCACCGCAGATGGCCTCAGTATTGGCAGTGCCCTGTCTAGCCATGGGAATGACATTTTACCCTTGTGAGCCTGGAGGTCAGAACCTCAAACCCGAGACAATTATTCTCATGCCTTCGGACATAATGAAATTTACCTAACTAGGTTTTAGACTTACTTGGGACCCATCACCTGTTTTTCCCCCTTTGAAACAGTAATCTCTATTTTATGTCTGTCCCTCCATTGTATCTTGGAAGCACATGATTTGTTTGGTTTCATACATTCACAGCTGGAGAGAAATTTTGCACCAGAATGATGAATCACACCTTGGGTCTTACCAATCTCTGATATAGGTAACATTTAGATAAGATTTTGGACTTCAGACTTTGGAGTTAATGCTGAAATGACTTAAGACTTCAGGGCCTTTAGGATGCAATAAATGTATTTTGCATGTAAGAAGGACATGCACTGGGGAGGGGGACAGTCAGTCCATAGAAAGCTATGGACTGAATGTTTGTGTCCCACTAAAAGTTCTGTGCTGAAACTCTAAGCTCCATTGTGATGGTATTTAGAGATAGGGCCTTTGGAGAAAACTAGGTTGTGAGGGTAGAACCCTTATGATGGCATTAGTGCCCTTATAAGAAGAGGCACCAGCAAGCTTGCTTCCTTCCTCTCTCTCTGTCTCTGCCATGTGAGGATACAATAAGAAGACAGCCATCTGTAAACTAGGAAGAATGCCTTAGCAGACAGCAGATCTGCCAGCACCTTGATCTTAGACTTTTCAGCCTCCAGAACTGTGAGAAATAAATGTTTGTTATTTAAGATACCTAGTCGATAGAATTTTTGTTATATCAGCTAAGACAAAATGATACACAAGCAAGTTTAGAGCCTCTGCTCATACTACGTCTGACAACATTCTATTGGTCGAGCCATATCATCAAGACAAGGTCAACATCAGTGGGGCAAGGAAGTAGGCTGCAACAGTAGAGAGAAGCATTCAGAATCAAAGAGTGTGGATACAATCCTATTATAGGGAAATAAAGAATTTGGCAACAATTCGATCTACCATGTCAGGGTAGGAAATTCAAGGCACAATTGTATCAGAAAGAGCCTGAAGAATGCGCTAAGTTTCCCATATCCACAAAAAAGAATCCCTTACATTTTCTGCATTAACCTTTTCATACTGAGCACCCATATGGCAAGTCTCACCCAAGGGAGAGGGAAAGAATAGATTTGAGGCAGCTAAAGCCAAGATGCTAACCCTGCTCCAGCTGGAAATGTTCCTCACCTGTTCTTCTCAATTCAGATACTAATGGACAAGTGAGTCTATTAAGGAAAGGAAAACCAGGTGCCTCATGAAACAAACAATGCAATAACAGAAGCCTAGACAGCTCATGGAATTGTTGCCATTGGTTACCTACATCTCTATCTGTGCCATAGAATCTGCCCTGCTACAGTAGTTCTCAAACTTTTAGCAAATAGCATCATTACCAGGAAAGCTCATTAAACAGAGTCCTGGGTTCCAAGCCCCAGAGTTCTTAATTTACTTAGTCTTGGGTAGGACTTGGTGATTTACATTTCAAACTAGTTTCCAGGCTATGTTGCTGCTACTGGTCTGGGGCCTACAGATTGAGAACCATTGCCATAGGTCTTAAATCCTTTAAAGCACAGGCTGTTTATGACCTTTCCCAAGGATAGCAGAAAGGTTTCCTCCTTGAGTTGCCATGAGGTTCTTCCAGTGCTACCAATGGGCTGAGGATATTCATACAGCAAAAATGTAAGAAGCTGCAGCCTGGCATGTTGGACAGAGCCCTGCGTTGGGATTTTTGGGTTCTAATCTATCTACGCTATCGACTTGTTTTGTAACCTTGGATACACCATATTCACTTCTCTGGGTCTCAGCTTCCTCATATGCTAAAAAAATAGAAGCCTTGGATGATTGGTTGAATTAGTTGGCCTTTAAGGAATCTAAAAATGTCAAACTCATAGAATAAGAGGATAGAATGGTGGTTGTCAGGGGCAGGGAGGGTGGGGAAAATGGAAATATTTTGGTCAAAGGGTACGAACATTTAGTTAAAATATGAATGAGTCTGAGCATCTAATGTATAGCATGGTGACTATAGCTAATAATACCATATTGCTTACTTGATATTTAATAAGACAGTAGATTTTTAGTGTCCTCCCCACACACATACACAAAACAATAGTGTGGACAGTGATGGATTTGTTAATTAACTTAATTGTGGTCATCCTTACACAATCTATATGTACATCCAATCATCACTTTGTACACCTTCAATATTTACAATTTTTGTCAATTAAATATTTTAAAATAAATGATCTTTTATTCAGAAATTACATAATTCTCTGGTGGTATTCTCAGTAACTCTGTGACCTTGGACAATTTACTTAAATTCTACAAGCCTCTGTTTTTAATCCATAAAATGGATTTACCAATTGCATCTGCCTCAGATGACTGAGGATTCAGCGAGATAATACATGCACAAAACTTAGAACAGCGCTCGGCACTAGTAAATGCTTGCTAATATTGTGTGTTATTATTGTTTTTGTTGTTATGAATCATATAGAATTTCCACAATGCTATTAAATTTGAGAAGAGGGAGAGAGATCATTTCCAGAGGAAGGATAAAGGAAGATTTAAAGGAGAAAGGAGTATTAGAGTTATGTCATAAAGATCAAGTGAAATCTAAGCTTGTGGATATTTCAGATACAGAAGGAAGAAAAAGGTAGGGAGAGAAATATGAATGTGAACATAAAGCAGGGAAAAATACACGCTGTGTCTAGTGATCAGATAGAAGCTAAATTTAGTGGGAAGTTGCATGTGTGAAGCAATACAGTAGAAAATAATATTACTATAATTCTGGAACTAAAGCAAGATAGGAAAAAACCTGGATTCACAAGGCCCACGACTTTGAACTGTATTTAGAAGACAACGAGAAACAGTAAGTTGAGAGCACGAAGAGATAATTGGACTTGGGATTAAGACTTGGTTGTACTACTTTAGATATTGATGATTTCAGATGATCCCTTTGGCATTCTGAATTTGTTTTTTTCCCTTATGGTAAAATGGAGCTCATGTACATACATCACAGTGCTGTCATGAGGATTAAAGGAGAATGCACACATGAACATATTTATAATGGTTTTCTGCACATAGTAGACCCTGAGTTAATGCTTTAACACATTGACAGCCACACTAGAAAAAAAATTTCCTGGGGCCACAGTGTTTTATTACAGAAATAGAATAAAAACTTCAAAAACAAAGTGATCCTTTTTAATTTAATAAAAAATTGGTTATTTTTTAATGTTTTCTGTGCATAAGTTATATGCAACTTGAGAAATAGTTCACAAGAGTAACAGTAAAAGGATATGTGAGTTATACATGCTTCATGGGGCCCTGGATTCAAAATTAGCATGAGCTAAATACAACTCACATTGCAATTAATGTGTTATAAAGGCTTATTTTGAAATAATTTTAGATTTACAAAATAGTTGCAATAATAGTACATAGAGTTTCTTTATATCTTCCACTAAACTTTTAATGTTAATTTTATCTACCCATGATACGTTTACTAAAGCTCAGAAACTAACATGAGTATAATACTGTCAACTAAATTGAACAGTTTATTTGTATTTCACCTGTTTTTCCACTAATATCCTTGTTCTGTTTCAGAATATAAAACCATATTTTAGTAGGTCACCATGTCTCCTTAATCTTTTATAATCTAATGTTCAGGTATTTCAAGAATGTCCCTCAATTTAGGTTTGTCTGACACTTATGATTATACTGGAGTTAAGTATTTTAAAAAGGAATATCAAAGAGGTGATCACATAATATCAGGTGTATATGCAGGCTGGCTACATAATTTACAGGGAGCAATGAAAGATAAAAATGTGAAACTACTTGTTCAAAAAGCAGGGAAAACTGCATGAAAGATACTAAAATGTAAAGCATTTCTCTTTCTACTCGTCATGGTGTTTTTCATTTGCTATTTAATATCATTCTGAATAAAAAAGTAACATTTTAAATTACTGAAATGAATTTTATAATTTATCTTTATATAGTGCAATGACAATTTAGAATATAAATGTAAGAACTTGTATACAAGAATTTCACTTGTATACAGAATCACTGAAATTACACAAGTTGTATTTTGAGGCTTACACATTGCATGTGTTTTGTTTTTACCCAAACAACAAACATGCTGCACAAAACTAACTCAACTGTTTTTGTGTCATTTCTTGATATGCACACATGCCACAAACTCTCTCTACTTTCAGTTTACTCATGAATAAGAAAGGACTAAAAAGATAAGGAACATCGGTTGCCCTATATTTCACTTTCTTCTGTTATCATTTTCTGCATAAGTAGTCAGCAGAAATAGGGAAGTAACGTGACTAAGAAAGGTTATGATAGCGTTCTGTGATGATTTATGTTTCTTAGAACACCATTGCCTCCCTTCATTGTTCAGAGCAAGTTCTTATTTGAAAGGAAGTGTGGCTTCTGAGGGCTGTCAATGTCCCTGATTACTCTGTCATAGACATAATTAATGTATTAACATTTGCATTGTACTTTCTTTGGGCTGAACTTCCATGCACCATGGGTCCCCTGGAATCCTGTGCTTATGGGACATTCCTGCTATTTGTAAATCTGGTGGCAAAGTATGGCAGACACGCATATTGCATGTATCTCCTCTGCTTACAGATACATTCCATTCTCCCATCACACTTTACCCACAAAACACAAGTCCAAAGATAAAATTATTAAGAATTTTAATGCACTAAAAGCAGAGCATTAAAGCAAACATGAGGCCCTACTGAGCGTGGAGCGGTGTGGCTGCACAGATTGCACATATATGAAGCCAGCACGGGGTATATGATATCAGCATTACTGTTGCTGTTAACCTTAATTGTCTGGCCAAGGTGTTGTCTGCCAGTTTACTCCATTGCAAGTTTCTACTTTTCCCTTCCACACTCCATTTATTAGAAGCGAACCACTAAGCTCCCTGCAGGGAAGAGTCTCAAAAAATCTGTGGAAATATGTTTAAACCACTGCAGTAACTAATGTGCATTTTGGGGTAGCTAATCCTTTTTTAACCTCCTAACTCAAAGGCCAATGTTGCAATCTCATGACCCACATGTTGCCACCAGGACTGTGATACTATGTCTCTCAAAAATGACACAAAACCTAAGGGATTAATATGAACACAACACTAAAAGCAAGAGAGCAAGATAGATCTCCCTGCATTATGAACTTCAGTCACTCACCAGTAAGAGACTCTAGGTCTTGGGACCCACCCAGGCGATAGGTGAAGTGACCCTCTATCCAGGAACTGTACTGACCTATTTTCCTTGGAAAATCTTTCCCTTTGTGGGCTCTGGGCAGCACGTGGTGAGGTGGAGTTCTATACATAGAATCCTCTCCGAGTGGATGCCTGGGAATAAGTAATTATCTGCCATGGTGCAGGGAGCTCCAAGCCCCCTCATCACCCATGGCGTGCACAGCATCTCTGCCTGCCTGCAATTCCCTCTTGTTTAGCAGATGCAGTCGGCAGAAGACGCTGAGTACGGGCGAATTATTTCCACTACTTCCTGCTAATTTCAGTACTGCATTCATCCAAGGCTCTCAAAGCTCTTAATCAACAGGAATATGCTACCCTGAGACTGGGTCACAGAGGGACAGCCTAGAGATCTGGGTAGATTGGTGACAGCTGCTGCCCTCTCTCTGAAGAGAATTAGTGTAGATATCATCATGCTTGGTGACAGGAGGAGGGATGAGACAGTCTTTTAAGGTCTCTTCCAATCTGGGAAGTCTATGAATATCGCTACCAGCTGAGAGTGATTCTCCATGCCTTATTCATCATGAAAATGACGCAAGTTCAGAAAAGCAGTTCTCTCAAAGGTAGGTGGCCACTAAACCAGGCATTGAGACACTTAGCATTCTGCAAACACATTCTAAGGAATGTCCTTGAGTTTTAAAAAAAGGTCATTTCAGGTATAGATAAAAGAAAAATAGTGTATTTAGTAATACATGCAAATAGACCGAAATGTTTTAAGTTCAATAGCAGTGAGCTATGGTTGCCTAGAAGAACTGTTGTAATTCTAGATTGTATTAATGGAATTAAGGTCTTGGATAAGGAAGGAGATAATTCCTCTCTTGTGCTGATCAGAACCTTACCTGGGCCACAGTGTTCCATTCTGGTTATATTTGGGGTTTAGGAGAGATTGATGATCTTCAAAGAAAGGTAACCCAGGTAGTGAAGGGTCTCAGAGTCACACAAATAGGAAAATAACTCAAAGGATCAAGCTTTTAAAGCCTGAAAAGCTGGGGACTCATGGACTTGTGACTGTTACCTTCCTATAGGATAGAATGAAACATGAAAGAAGTTTTAAGAAAGTAAGAACAGGTTCTAGTGAAGCAGTGACCCACTATTCCAGTCCTGTGCAGTGGCGGGTCTTGGCACACGCTAATCAGAGGTAGCCTGAGATTATATACATCAAGGATGCTGAAAAGGTGTTTAAACAGTAGGTGGTCTATTTCTGACTAGGAAGACTCAATATTGTATGGATATCCATTTTCTCTATATTACCCTATAAACTTGAAGGCTATTACAATCAAGACCTTACAAAGATTGTTTAATTTTTTTCAAATATACAGTGAAATTGAAATAACCTTATTGCCAACACTCCTGTATATTCACCACCTAGATATTATTATTGTCAACTTTTGTAATTGCAGCTTTATTGACATATCATTCACATACCATAAAACTTACCTATTTAAAGTGCACATTTCAATGTTTTTTAGTATACAGTATTCATAGAGCAGGTAGCAATACCTCATTTCTTTTTATCACCAAACAATATTTCTTTGTATGGGCATGCAACGTGCTATTTATCCATTCATCAGTTGATAGACAGACGTATGGGTGGTTTCCATTTCCCAGCCTCCAGAACTGTGAAAAATACATTTTTCTTGTTATAAGTCAGAAGAAGGAGGAGGAGAAAAGGAGGAGAAGGAGAGGAAGAAGGCCTCTATAAACATTCACGTACAAATCTTTGTGTGGACATACACTTTTTATTTCACTTATGACTGATTTGTTAGATTATAGGATAGGTACGTACTTTCTTTGATATCAGAATCTGTCAGAACTTTTTCCCACAATAGTTGCTCCATTGTGTGCTTCCGCTAAGAATATAAGAGTTTTGATTGTTCCACATTTTTCTCAACATCTAATGTTACCAGTATATTTAACTTTAGCCATTTTTTAGGTGTGTAGTTATAGCTCATTGTGGTCTAATTTGCATTTCCATGATGACTAATGATATTTAACACTTCATCATTTGGTCACTTGTATATTTCTTTGGTGAAGAGTGTAAAAATATTTTGTCTACTTTTATTGAGTTGTTTGTCTTTTTTTCTTTTTTCTTTCAGCATATTATAGGGGTACAAATGTTTAGGTTACATATATTGCCCTTGCCCCACCCAAGTCAGAGCTTCAAGCATGTCCATTCCCCAGATGATGTTCACTGCACCCATTAGGTGTGTATATACCTATCCCCTCTTTCCCCCTCACATCTGCCCAACACCCGATGAATGTTATTACTATATGTGCACTTAAGTGTTGATCAGTTAAAACCAATTTGATGGTGAGTACATGTGGTGCTTGTTTTTCCATTCTTGTGATACTTTACTTTGAAGGATGGGCTCTAGCTGTATCCAGGATAATATAAGAGGTGCTAGTTTACTATTGTTTTTTGTAGTTGAGCAGTACTCCATGGTATACATACACCATATTTTATTAATCCACTCCTGTATTGATGGGCACTTGGGTTGTTTCCACATCTTTGCAATTGTGAATTGTGCTGCCGTAAATATTCAAGTGCAGATTTCTTTATTATGGAATATCTTTTTTTTCCTTTGGCTAGATGCCTAGCAGTGGGATTGCCCCCAGTTCATGACCAAGAAGCCTGATGAGAAAGAATCAGTGAAAGAATGCAGGAAACATGAAAGATCAGAGAGAAAAATCACCCCCAAAAGAAAGCATTAGATCCTCAACAACAGATACCAACTTAAATGAAATGATTAAAATGACAGAAGAAGAATTCTGAATATGGATTCTAAGAAAACTCAATGGAATTGAAGACAAAATAGAAACCCAACACAAAGAAGCCACAATAACCATGCAGGAAATTAATGAAAAAAACTCTAAAGAAATTGAAGTATTACAAAAGAACTAAAGAGAAATATTGGAAATGAAAGAGGCATACAAAACACAGTGGAAAGCCTTAAGAACAGGTTGAATCATGCAGAGGAAAGACATTCAGAGCTTACAGATAATGCCTATGTGCTAAACAAATCAGATGAAGAAAAAGAACACAGAAGCAAGAGACATGAACAAAACATACAAGAAATGTGAGATTATGTAAATAAATCAAATATAAGAATTATAGGCATTCCAGAGGCAGAAGAAGAAAATACACAAGGGCTGAAAAATCTATTTCTTGGTATATTGGAGGAAAACGTACCTGGCTTGGCCAGAGATCTAGATATCCAGGTACAAGAAGCACACAGAACTCCTGGGAGACTCAATGTGAAAAAGCAATCATCACGTCACATAGTTACTAGGCTAGCCAAAGCAAATATGAAAGAGGCAATCCTTTGAGCAGTAGGATGAAAACAGCAGATAACCTACAAGAGAAAACTTGTCAGGCTAACTGCAGACTTCTCAACTGAAACCTTACAAGCCAGAAAGAACTGAGGGCCCATCCTCAATCTTCTAAAACAGAATAATGGCTGACCTAGAATTCTTTATCCAGCAAAACTATAACTCATTTTTAAATGAAGTATGAGATGTATACATAAATAGCAAAAATCATAAATGCATAGTTCCATAAATTGTCACAACATGTAAATTACTTTTTAAAATAGATTTTATTTTTACAGCAGTCTTGGATTCACAGCAAAATTGATCAGAAGATAGAGACTTCCCATATACCGCTTACCTCACACATGCATAGCTTTTTCCATTATTAACATCCCCAACCCATGTGATACTTTTGTGACAACTGATGAACCTACATTGACAAATCATTATCACATGGAGTTCATAGTTTGCCTTAGAGTTCATTCTCAGTGTGGAATATTTTGTGGGTTTGGACAAACGTATCCACCATTACAGTATCATACAGAGTATTTTCACAGTCCTAAAAAATCTTCTATGCTCCACCTCTTCATCCCACCCACCCCTAGACCCTGGCAACCACTGGTCTTTATACTGTTGCCATAGTTTTGTCTTTTCCAGAATATCAGTTGGAATAATATAGCATTTAGATTTTCAAATTGCCTACGTTTACTTAGTAATATGCATTTAAGATTTCTCCATGTCTTTTCATGGCTTGATAATTTTTTTTTTTTTGCATTGAATACCATTCCATTGTCTGGATGTACAAGTTTATTTATCCATTCACCTACTAAAAGACATCTTGGCTGCTACCAAGTTTTGGCAATTATGAGTAAAGCTGTTATAAACATCTCTGTACAAGATTTTGTGTGGACATCAGTTTTTAAGTCCTTTGGGTAAATACCAAAGAGCATAATTACTGGATCATATGGTAAAAATATATTTAGTTTTGTGAGAAACCATCAAACTATCCTCTAAAGTGACTGTACAATTTTATATTCCTATTCCTATGAACAATAATGTGAGTTCTTGGTGCTCCACATATTTTTCAATGTTTAGTGTTGTTACAGTTCTGACTTTGGCCATTCTAATAGGTGTACAGTGGTTACAATTGACTTTTTAACAAAATCTTGTATTCTGCAAGTTTGCTAAATTTAATTATTACATCTTACAGTAACCTTTAGATTCCTTATGTTTTTTTTTGTAAAGAATTATGTCATTTTCACATAGACAGTTTTACTTTTTCCTTTCTGACTTTTATGCCATTTGCATCTTTTTATTTTTATTTCAAATGGTTACTATTTTCAGTATTATGTTGAAAAATAGTGAGAGGAAGAATTCTTTCCTAGTTCCTAACCTTAGAGGAATAGTGTTCAATACCACACTATTAAGGATGATGTTATCTGTAAGTTTTATAGATATCTTTATTTGATTTGATACAGTGAATTACATGCATTTTTAATTTAGGTGAAATTTGCATACTATAAAATTAACCATTTATAATGAACAATTCAGAGAATATAAGTAAAACCAATCTGCATTCCTGGGATAAGCCCTTCATGATCATGATAAACTATTTCATATATTATATTTTATTTGCTCATACCTTGTTAAAGATTTTTGTGTCAATATTCATGATTGGTCTATAATTTTCTTTTTTTAAGTGTCTTTATGAGTTTTGATATGAGAGTTATGCTGGTCTCATAAAATGTATTGGGCTATATTCCCTCCTCCTTTATGTTTTAAAAGACTTTATGTAATACTGGTGTTATTTCCTTCTTAAACATTTGGTAGAATTCACCAGACAAACCCTTTGAGCCTTGGGTTTCATTGAGTCAAGATCTTTGATAACAGATTTAATCTTGATAATAGTCTATTCATATGTCTGATATCAGTTTAGGTCAGTTATATTATTTAAATAAGTTTTTCATATATTCAAAGTTGTCAAATTTGTTGGTATTAAATGATTTATAATATTCTCTTATTATTTTTTAATATCTGTAAAATATGTGGTGATAAGCTCATCTTCATTCTTCATTTTCCATATTGGTAAAGGTTATTTTCCATATAACCTTTTATATTTACACAGAAGTTTACCATGCATGATGTACTTCCTTCACTTCTGAAGATCTTATTTTCTCTCTGGTCTTATTTTAGCCTGAATATCATCCCTTGCCATTTCATTTGATACAGATTTGCTGGTGACATATCTTCTTAGCTTTAATATCTTAATTCATTTTTATTTTTGCCTTCATTTTTTAAGGGTATTCTTCAGGTTATTTTTTTTTTCTTATCACCTCAAAGATGCTGTCCAACTACCTTCTGGCTTTTGCAGTGTCTGATGAAAAGTCAGTGATCAATTTATTTTATTATTTTCCTGTGTGCAGTTTTTGGTTGTTTTCATTATCTTCTCTTTATGTCTGTTTTCACGAGTTTGACTATGATGTACCTGAGCATGCTGTCTTCATACATCGCTTGCTTGTGGCTTCTTGAATCTGTAAGTTTATGTCTTTCACCAAGTTGGGGAAATTTCTGGTCATTATCTCCTCAAACAATTTTTCTGCCTTAGTCTTTCTCTTTTCCTTCTTATATTGCAATGATACACATGTAGATCTTTTAATATTGTTCCACAGGTTTCTGAAGCTTTTCTTCACTTTTTAAAATTGTTTTTCTCTATTTCACAAATGAATAATTTATTTTATTCCAGCTCCATGTTTACTGACTCCTTTCTTTGTCCTGCTTATTCTGGTTTTAAGTCCACTCACGGATTTTCTTTAAAATCAGATACTGTAATCTCTGGTTCTAAAATTTTTATTTGGTTCTTTAAAGTTTTTTTGGTTCTTTTATTTGGTTCTTGAATTCCTCTGCTGAGAATTCTTATATTTTCTTTCATTACAAGCATATTGTATTTTACCTCATTAAGTGTAGTATTAACAACTGCTTTAAAGTTATTGTCTGCTAATACTAATATTTGGATTATCTCAGGGTTGACCTTTATTGATTATCTTTCTCTTGAGAATGAGTAACATTTTCCTGGTTCTTTGAATAACAAGTAATTTTGTATGTCTTCTGAACATTGTGATGGTTATATTGTGGAGATTTGAGTTTTTGTTATCCCGCTTCTCTGTAGAGTGTTGACATATTTTTAAGCAGAAAATTTAGTTGGATGGTCTCAAATTGCAAATTCTCCTACATAGCAGCTCAAATCTCAGGTCAGCATCGCCCCTCCCCCCAACTGGGCTTTTGCCATCTGCCTGACATATGGGTGGTTTAGGTGTTGGGAGACATTTAGTTTTCAGGCACAAAATTGTGTACTTCTTTCCAGGTTTCCACCTCACTTTCCTATGCTGGCAGTTTACCCTAAACCAATCTCCTGGTTCTTGAGGCAGAAACACTGTGGATTATTGGAGTTTAGCTGCCTTGTTTGACACCACAACTGGAAACCGCCCTCACACTAAAAGCCAAACAAAGAAAAAAAATTATTCTGTGCCTGTCTCTTCTTCTACCTTTTGACTCCCCTTCAGATCTTTCTATTTTTCACTTGCCAGGAACACCCTATTTTAAAAAAATAGCAAGGTATCACAACTTTGGTCCAAGACTTAACTGGGAGACATCAAAAAAAAAAAAAATCCAAAACTTGAGATTCATAAAAATAATTTGAAACAGAGAAACAATGAGAAGAGATTTGCCCTATTAAATATCAAGAAATAATGCCATGACAAAATTAAAAATGTAGTATTCACATAATAGGATGGTAGATAAAAATGGGATATCAAGAAAGGGACACAGGCATATTGAAAATGTAGTACATTATAGAAATAACATTTTTGTCAATGTGGAAATGATCAATTATTTAATAAACAGTGTTTGTAAAAGTTAGTCTTTCATATAAGGATAAAGTTTGAATCTTATTTTATGTCCTAGCCAGAGTAAGTAGGAAAGAGAGAAAAATGAAGTGCATCTATGTTGGAAAGGAGGAAGTCAAGTTGTCCCTGCTTGCAGGACTGGAAGTTGCTCTGGGTGAGTCAGTGAGTGAGTGGTGAGTGAATGTGAAGGCCCAGGACATTACTGTCCACTTACGTAGACTTTATAAATGCTGTACACTTAGACTGTACTAAGTTTGTAAAAGAAATATTTTTCTTTTTTAATAGTAAATTTACCTTATCTTGCTATAATTTTTTACTTTATATACTTGCTAACTTTTTAAGGTTTTGACTCTTTTGTTGTAACATGTAGCTTAAAACACAAATATTTTATATAACTGCACAAAAATAGTTTATTTCTTTATATCTTTATGAACTTTTTTCTTTTTTAATTTTTTTTTTTTACTTTTCAAACTTTTTTGTTAAAAACTAAGACAATACACACTTTAGCCTGGGCCTACACAGGGTCAGGATCATCAATACTGCTGTCTTCTACCTCCACATCTTGCCCCACTGGAAGGTCTTCAGGGGCAATAACACACATGGAGCTGTCATCTCCTATAACAGTGCCTTCTTCTGGAATACTCCTGAAGGAGCTCCCTGAGGCTGTTTTGCAGTTAATTTTCTTTTTATATAAGTAGGAGTACACTCTAAAATAATGATAAGGCTGGTTGTGGTGGCTGTAATCCCAGAACGTTGAGAGGCAAAGGGAACGATTGCTTGAGGCCATGAGTTTCAGACCAGCCTGGGCAACACAGCAAGACCCTGTCTCTACAAATTAAATAAATAAAGTGACAATAAAAAGTATAATACAGTAAATACAAAACCAGTAGCATAGTCATTTTATTATCATTATCAGGTATTATGTACTATACATAGTTATATTGCAATGTTTTTACATGACTAGAAGCACTCTAGGTTTGTTTACAGTGGCATCACCACAAACATGTAAGTAATGCCTCGCACTATGATGTTACAATGGCCAGGACGTCACTAGGATATAGGAATTTTTCATCTCCATTATAATCTTATGGGGGCCACTGCCATATATGTGGCACAACAATATTTTCTTGACCAAAACATCATTACGTGGCACATGACTATATATGTGTCATATACATATGGATATACATATTTTACATACATATAAAAATAAATATAAAACAATTTGAAGGACTGGGAGAAATAGTTGCAACACGTACAATAGACAAAAGATTTGTATAAAAATATGTAAATAATTTTAACAAATTATCAGCACAAGACAAAGAGCCCATTTGATTAATTAGCCAAAGCTCTAAGCCAGCAATTTAGAAGTGGCTAATTAATATATGAAAAACTATTTAACCTCCCTCATAATTAAATAAATTAAAATTTAAATGCAATTAAGATATCATTTTTCATTAAATCAAACAGACCTGAATGTTGCATCCGTGTCTGCTAGGTGGGTGATACCTATGAAACATGCATAAATTCACCTTTGGTTAATTTTAATAGCAAATACTGATACATGTTCTACGGTTCTTGTCAATTCCTTGTATTTGGTGTGTAGGCAGGAGGGTAGCCCATATCTCATTATGAAGAAGCCAAAAGGAGATAATCACTACCCGCCCCCCAACCCCAAAACACAAGAAGTGAGAGTGGCTATGTTAATTTTCTATTGCTAGTGTAACAAATTACTCCAAATGGTAGTGGCTTAAACAACACAAGTTTATCTTGCAGTTCTGTGGTTTAGAAGTCTGACATGGAGCTCACTCACTGGGCTAAAAGTAAGACCTTGGCAAGGTTGCACTACATCCTGCAGGCACTAGGGGGGTTTCCCCCATCTTCAAAGCATGTCTCTGACCATTCTTCTGTAGACATAGTCTGTCTGATCACAGCTTGGGAGGTTCTCTGTTCTTAAGGAGTCATATGATTAGATTGGGCACACCTGGATAATGCAGGCTACTCTCCCCATCCCAATATTATTAACCGTAATCATACCTGCAATCTTTTTTCTTTTGTCATGTAAGGTAACATATTCACACGTTTTGGTGATTAGAACATGGGCGTCTTTGGGGGACCATCATTCTGCCTACTACAGTTGAGCTTTTTGCAGGCTAGGTAGGATTTCTACTCTGTTTGGGTGGTATCATTTGCAAAATGCTTCTTTGTGAAGGATTTAAGGCCAACAAAACTTGCCTCTCCAGTAGAGAGAACGCTGCAGCTCTTCATGCCATTAGGCTTTGTATGCTTTACCAATTTTAAAATAACTCATATCCTTTGCCTCTGCCAATTTATTTATTTATTTATTTATTTATTTATTTATTTATTTATTTATTTATTTTATTGGGGGAAAACTACAAAGCATTTACAGTACAATGTTTACAGTCACAATTTGTAGTGAGCTGATTTCCCAAAATATATTACCACTCAAGTTGACTTATCTTGTTACATTCAAAA